>JARHVA010001915.1:675000-957500 GCA_037957365.1 Torreya grandis | reverse complement strand
ATAGTTTTGATCTATATATAAGTAACATAATAAAAACACCATATTATTTACAAGTAGTATTTAATATAAGTTTCCCTAAAGAAGGATTTATAGACCTTAAACTAAAGTTTATTGGTTATCTAAGATGTTCTATGTATTTAATATTGATTGAACTATAACTACTCTTTTGCTCTCCTATTTTTTAATGAGATTTAGTTTTATAAAGACATATTTAAATATAATATTCAATATCGAAGCTTAAGAGTGCCTCTATGGAAGGATCCAAGACTAACTTATGAATGATGGATGGTTGATGGGATTACAATAAATCATATATTTTCAATCAAAGTTAATAATCTAGTCTATACTCAATATATTTACTATTTTGGAATTATTCCATGCATATACATTTTTACAACTATGCTAAAATTTTCATTATGTTATTAACAATTGAAATATTGCATCTGTGTGTATGGTGTTACAAGGAAATGATGATATCTATTTATTTTTGTATGGATAATTATATTTTATTAGAACTCTATTTCAAGTAAGTAAATTTAAGATTTGGCACTGAGATGTATCTAAAACTAAACTTATAGATTGTAGAGGAAGAGCATCAACATCATCTTCATAAGAGATTAGTGAATGAAAACAAACTTTATTTTGTGTTGTTTCTATAATTCACAGGCACCAGAACCTAAATTCATTATAAAAGAGTCTAAATTAACATGAGTGTGTGTGTAATTTAAAACATTTAAGTAAAATGAAGTATAGTAATCAAGACTCCAATTATTCTCATTTTGATCCTAATTGGAGTTAGGATGCATGGATATAGTTGGAGTTGATTGTGGTAAAGTCATGAAATGGACTAAAAAGTTTTTCCACACTTTTATCTCTTCATCATAAATTTTATTATACATTCATGTAATTATCTACTTGTAAATAAATAGATCTAACACTTTCAAGAGATTCATATAATTTCATTAATGTAGTTTGATCCCTAAGCCAAATCTAAGCCTATTTTTTCTCCTTAGAGTTTCAATACAAAGCTTCATGTCATTGTTCTCATTTTTGAATGATAAAATGGTTTAAGTAATTCATTTAATGTTTTCCTTGAGGTTTTACTCCATATATTTTCCAACCTTTTACCATTTATCTAATAGATCTAGCTTGATTTTCAAAGACCTTAGTTGGAATTCTTAAAGGTACTCATCAAAATTTACATTCATTTGTTTAATACTTTCACTTTGGTCCACAAAATTTCTTGGGGGAATGGGATGTGGTACCTTAGAAGATAAAAAGAAGTAAAGCCATAGGATTTTATTTATTAACTACCACTAAATAAAATAGACATATATTATTATGAAGGGATGTCAAATGAAATTTGAATGCTTACACTACAATCAACATTGAAATTATTAATCATTTTCCTCTTCATAGGGTTATTTATTCCTCCCATTCTCTCTCTCTCTCTCTCTCTATATATATATATATATATATATATATATATATATATATATATATGGTCCATTAATATTTTCATGAGGAGATGTTAGTATGATGAGATACTGATAAATAATATGTAGAAGAATAATATATTTATAAAAATGACAAACATAATATACAATAAAATATGAAGGAAAGAAAACAAAAACCTATATAGATCTCTTATGTGAAATAATGTAATATAATAATTTGTGTATAACATAATGGGAAAGAGTGAAGGTTTTCCCTTATGTCAAAAAAAGTAGTTCAATGCCTTAGTAGAAAAATAGAAGGTAGCTAAAATTTTAAAATGATGGTGTGGTTGTATAAAATGATAAAATGGGAATGGTGTAGCTTTGTGATAATGGATAATTACATGAAACTACTCATCATCTTATTATTAGTGTTATTTGTAATTGTTTGTTGGAAAAATGTGACCCATTATCAATAATAATATGTTTGAATGGTGATGTGTGTATTTGTTTTACCCTAATTTGGATTAATGAAATGAAAACTAATGATTAAAGGATAAAACTATGTATATAGTAATTCAAATATTGTGATATGGAATTCAAGCATATGTTTGAATGTTAAATACTAAAATTTATTGCCATAATTTGATAAGTGATATATAATAAATATAGTAGGTGTTTTCCCTATCTTTTCTAAAATAATAAAATATTTGTATGATTATAAGTATAAAACTAGAGTATATCAAAATGCTAAAGTGTAAAATAGTTAAAAATTCTTATTTTGACAACTGATAAATATGGTCAATTACTATTTTTGGAAAATAAACTAAGAAGAAAATAACTTATATAAAACATGGATTTATGTTTACTATTTTAAATGCCTGAAAGTGGAAATTACAAAAACATGTGACTATGAAGGTTTAAGATCAAGTAAAAAACATGAAACTAATTTTGGATAGTGTGTTGTAAGTGGATGATATCACATGTTATTCATGTCTATTAACCTCATACTTATCCTTGTGGATTTTAATTAATGATTAACAAAGGAAAATGGAGAAAACATGATTTTTATAGTGATAGATCAAAGAAAAAAATAGATAATATTCTTGAACATGACTATTGTAAGCAGATAATAGTGAAAACCTCTTGAATCCACTAACCACAAAATTTTCTCAATTAACTATGACAAAAACTGATTTATGTGCCTTTTACACCTATATCTACTATGCAAGATGTGTTGAGAAGTGTTGTCATTGATGTCAAAGTCAAGGTTGATGTCACTGATGTCAAGGTCAAGATTGATGTCAAGTTACATCTAATAAAGATGCATAATGAGTAGATTGTGACAAGGTAGCCATGGTTTGAGAGATAATTTTAAGGCAGCCTAATGATTCTTTTGAAGCTAATGACAAGATTTAGGTCAAAGTCAGAGCATAAGGTGTCTTAAGAAGCATAGTCTTGAGAAGCATAGTCATGTCATGAACATGCGGATATTTAGAATGAATAGGTGTGTAAATATGTATGCTACTATATAAGGAGCATGTAAGGCATATTATAAAGGTTTTGAATCATCATATAATGTGTTAAAGTTAATTTTCAAGTCTCTATAGCTTGAGAAGCCTAGTCATGTCATTAGTCATTACATGAAGAGACCTTGTGAGTATGTATGAGGTTGGTAGGCTGGTGAGATGGCCACACACAGGGATGGGTGGATGTTCGAGATTGTTTAATAATTCATATGAGTCATTGGAGATCTCATGTGAGATTAAAGGTTAGTCTACAAGGGTAGAACCTACAAGACTAGCATGCATCTAGACCGGTTCCAGACTCTACCTGATCTAATGAGGGGTCATGAGATGTTGTCAAAACCTATGATGGATGAAAATAAATGTGATATCATGTTAGAAGTTTCTTTATAATGTTATTTAGGTGTATAATTCATGAACATTGTCTAGAAGGTTAGTTTCAAGGCTTAGAGAGAGAGAGAGAGAGAGAGAGAGAGAGAGAGAGAGAGAGAGAGAGAGAGAGAGAGAGAGAGAGAGAGAGAGAGAGAGAGAGAGAGAGAGAGAGAGAGAGAGAGAGAGAGAGAGAGAGAGAGAGATTAGCCTAATGAAGGGTCATGTTTAGTTTCCAATGAAAGTGTGATAATGTGAGAATTTTAATAGATTTTATAGGTTTATATAAATCATATTCATGTAATTTTAGGTCAAATTTTGAAATAAAAAACATGAAAAAGTGGATTTAAGGTCTCTCGAGTGCTAGAATGAGGTGTTGCAGATGTGAGGACTTTCTTATGCTTGTTGTCACATTAAATATTTGCATGAGATCCTAATAAGTTCATGGAAGTTATGTAATGGTACTATATTTTATTTTCAAGAATTATTTTATGGTTTAAGGGTCGTTAAGATTATAAGGTGGTTTAAACCTCTCTAAAACCCTAACTATAACCCAATATGAAATATCTTGATGTAAATGGATTTAAATGAATTTTATGACCTATTTTTATGATTGGATAATGTATAAGAATCTCCCAATTGTCTCCATGTGACATTGGTCTATCAAATGAGTGAGTGGACCCTATAGGAAAATCCATGTTTCTCAAAAATTTGTTATAACAGGCAGAGTTGACCAAGTCAAAGTTTATAAGTGGATGGATGTGGATTATTGAGACTTATTTTATATTCCCATGGTGGTTTATAAGAAATTAATAGGCTTAAAATATGATAATTTTATCATGTAATTTGACATATCGCTAAAAAAAATCCTAGTGAGGAAGATAGTGAGAAAAACCAGGCAGAAGTGAGAATGAGATCAGGGATGTGATGTCATGAATTAGGAATGGATAAAAATATATGGAATTTTTTTCTCAATACTTATAAAAAATCTACATATTTTATATAATATTTGGAATTCAGTGGATATGTTGAAGATATTGCTCACAAATTGACCTATCTTATGCAGATGAGATAGTGAAGGTGTAAGATTATGAGATTGGTCTGCAAGACCAAAGTTTTCACTTTAAAATGATAAATTTATATATGATAGTTACCTAATTATATAATAATATCATATAAATTCAAAAATATTCCCTAAAAGTTCCCACACAGATGTTGAAAGTAATAATCACCATGACTAGTCTTCAAGGTAGAATAGCAGTTCTGAGTAAGCAAGTGGGAGTGATGAGTTGGAGGCTCTCTGCACTTAGAAGAATCATAAAATTAATATGAAGTTATTTTTTATGTCATTAATGTTATCCTAATACTTTTCATAATATTTTAAATCAATGAAATTGATTGAAGTGGTAAAGCTAAAGTAAGTAGACTGGTTCAGAATTGACTATGCATACTAAAGATAAGAGATTGGTCTACAAGACAAATATTTGGCATTAGATATTGTAATATTTGTAATTAATATTTATATATAGATATAAAATAATATATTTAAGTTTTAAAAATTTATATGAAGTATTCTTTCATGGATTGAAGCTCAAATATTCATAACTATGTTTTGAGACCAACTGGCAATTCTAAGTGGGCTACTTGCAAAAAGGGTTTGAGTAATTTTGCCTTGAGTTATGAATTATAATTTAATAGGTGATGAAAATAGGTCATAAGTATCATATTTATATTTTTTTTTTCCATTTTGTTTTCTAAAATTTATGTTTGTACTTCAATTATTTGAGACAGACTTTCTATGTATTCACAGGCCTAATATGAATAGTACTTTTGTTGTGCTCCAAGTAGTGGTTTGATTTAAAAATATTTATAGAGCCTATATGAGATTATAAAGGGTATATTTGGATAGTATATGATGTTTTTATACCATTTAATTTTTTTTAATGTTCTCCAATAAGACAAAAATATAATGTGTGCTAAGTAGGTCTAATGGGATTAGGTCTCCATAAGACCTACAAGAGAGATAAGGCCTACTTGAGGTAGGTTATACATAAAGAGATTTGAAGAACATTTGATCCATGTATATGAATTTTTATAAGATTCATTTCATGTCTAACCTAATAGGATAAGAGTGCTTGGATGACTAAGAGGGACATGAACAAGAAAAACCTTGTATATAGACTAGGCATTTTTAGGCCTAATAATGCAAGCAAAGTGTGTATATGTGAAGAAAAGAAGAAGAGGATTATGTGAGATTAAAAAAGTGGTGTAAAATATAAAATAAATGATATAAAATAGTTATAGACATGCATAAGGTTTCATGAGTGCTTCCATGACTATTTCAAGCAATAAAAGGGCTATTTGAGCAAAGAAGGTAAAGGACAATTTTTGTTTGTGCAAGAGGTAGATTTGAGTGTGATAGATAAAAATAAAACCATAATAAATTGTGAGAGGTAAAAAATACTAATTTTTAAAATTTTATAGTGTTGATTAAGTGGGTGCTTGATCATAAAGGGGGTTGTAGCCTCCTATCAAGTTGGTGCTTGATCAAAAAGGGGGTTGTAGCCTCCTGGTAAGTTGGTGCTTGATAAATTTTGGGTTTGGTGTTACTTTTTAGGTTGGTGTTCAACTAAATTTGATTCATGTTCTTATAGGACAAGCTGTCCAAGCTATGTTTTAGTTTGTTTTATTCCCCTTGAGGGTTTTCCACATATACTTTATGTTCATATGTTTCATGCTATTATGGATTGATGCCTATGATTGCTAAGATGTATATGCTTATCTAATTGATCTATTTTTTCTTAATTAAGATTATATCAGAAATTTTTAAAGATTGATTCATCCCCTCTTAGTCATTTTACTTCCAACAAGATGAGATATCAAAATTTATATTATGCTCCATATAATTTGATATTTTATTTTCTTTTGTTTTTGAAACCCTAAGGAATTTTGATAGCTTAAAAACCTAAAAAAAAGAGGGGAGTGTAATGGGTTGAGATGAAATACAATATCATAAATAAAAATCAACTAAGAATTAGAGTTGACATGCAAAATAAAAAAAAAAAAAAAAACTTGACCTAATATTTTTAGCAGGTATTATTTTTAGTAAGTTTTGCATGCAAGTTCAAGAAGGTCTAAAAATATCCACATATATCCTAAAAACTATAATTAACCTAACATAGGAATTTGAATTTAAGTTCATGTTTGGTTACAAAAATACACTAATTTAAAATATATAAAAAACCTAAAAAAATTATTAAAATTTAGTTTTAGACCCTCAGATGGTCATGTATGTCCTCCACAAAAAATTTAAAACATCACTAATTAGATATGGCATCTTATGGATGAATTAAAATTTTTAATACAATCATTTTTGTGCAAAAAAGATCTCAAATAAAGTTACAGATCAAAATTCATGGCCTCTATAATTTTGGACCCTACATCATTGTCCTCTGGTTGAAAACAACACAGCTCTTATGAGCTGCTCTGATTGTACTCATGCCATTTATTATAGTAAATATTATTAAGATATAATTATTAAATTCAACTAATACCTACCAGTTTTAATCCTTCCTACTATACCAAATACTCTTTATAACTTCCTTGGCTTGTGTTCATTGTCTTCTTATCTATAACCTGCACTATTTATCTTTCTTCTTCTTTGGTGTCGTCTGTTGCGAATCTACTTCTTCATATTCTTGACCTTTACCATATTCTCCATGGAAATCATATAAATATGAATCATTAAATAATGAAGAGATATCAAATTCTATGGTAAAATCATCTCATAATCATTGTCATTGATTTTCTTCATAATTCTGCATAGACTACTCTTCTTGTACTTCAACATGTATTTTCTTTCCTCAAGTAAACCATCAAAAAATATCCTTATAAAAATAATTTTGACCTTATTCTAACATCTACTACTACTTTATATTTTTCATTAGTTTTCTATAACTTTTTATTCACTTCTTATTGTAACTGTTTTATATGTTCTACAAATGCTTATGTATTATCACTAACTTATTTTACAATTGGAAATTACACCAAATTAAAACACCGATAGGATTTCCCCCATAAACAATTTGAAATTCTAATTTTCCTATTGATGTATTTAATGAACTATTATATGAAAATTTAGCCTATGGTAAATCCAAGTCATATTGCTTGGGCTTCTCTCTAATTATGCATCTCAACAAATTTCCCAAGATCCTATTTACAACTTCTATCTATCCATTTTTTTTGGTTGGTATGCACTACTAAATTGTATCTTAGTTCCCATATTATTCCATAAAGTCCTTCAAAAATGACTTACAAATTTTGTGTCCCTATTTTATTTAATGGTTTTTGGAACACCATCTAATCTCACAACATCCTTAAAATATAGCTTTGCAACTCTAGTGGCATCACTGGTTTTCTTACATGTAATAAAATGAAACATCATAGAAAACTTGTCTACAAAAAAATTTGAATCATTACCTATTTGTGTGTTTGGTAAACCCAACATAAATTCCACACTCAAATATATCCATGGTCCTCTTGGAACTAGTAGTGGCATGTACAACTTTGTATGTTATGCATGTCCTTTAGCCACTCGACATATCCTACACTTCAAAAAATATCTAGTCACATATCTCTTCATATTTGGCCAAAAATAATTCTCCTCCACCAAAGATATTGTCTTTGTCTTACCAAAATGTCCATCCTAACCACCACTGTGAAAATTTCTTATAATAGTTTCTCTTAGATACCCAACTAGAATATATAATTATTTCCCCTTGATGAGATAACCATCACGTATAAGGTACTCATCATAAATATTAATTGTCTCACATGTTAATGGTTTCCTGCATCGATCAATTATATTTCCAAAATATAGATCAATATCATGTAATTTATTAATAACTTTAAATTCAACTACTTCACTCACCATAGTAGTTAACACCTCACTTGTTTACTCAAAGAATCAACTATCTAATTCTGCTTTCCTAATTTATGCTTCAAAACAAAAGTATATCCCTAAAATAAAGACACTCAATTTGCATGCCTACTATTTAACTTATTTTGAGTGTTCACATACTTGAAAACCTCATGGTCTATAAATAGGTAAAACTCCTTAGGTACTAGGTAATGCCCCTAATGTCTTAATACTTGTACTATGTCATAAAATTCAACATCATATGCATAATACTTCTTTATTACCTTGTTCAAATTGTCATTAAAATATGCTATCGACTT
Organism: Torreya grandis; assembly: GCA_037957365.1. Taxonomy (NCBI): domain Eukaryota; kingdom Viridiplantae; phylum Streptophyta; class Pinopsida; order Cupressales; family Taxaceae; genus Torreya; species Torreya grandis. The sequence continues at coordinate 948,931 of JARHVA010001915.1, read as the reverse complement.
TACTTATTAACTCAACACAACACTTATTACCACATGTGAATCATCACAATAAACCTCAAACACTTTTCTAAAATTTTATAATGCTAAAATGGATTTTTTATAATCTCCTTTTTCAAAAACTCAAAGATTTCTATTGTTACTCTTGTACATACAATTTTTTTTCCTTTCATGAAATCTATTATTGGTACAATAATAATACTAAAATTATTAATGAAATTTCTATAAAAAGTTACTAAACCATGGAAACTTCTTACCTATGTGATGCTTTTTGGAAGAGGTAGATCAATATTTGCCTTTACCTTTTTTTCATCCATTCATACATCATCTATTGAAACTAAAAATCCCAAAAATACAAAATTGTTATACATAAACATGCACTTCTTCAAAATTACATAGATCTTATCCTTTCTTAATTGAATAGAGGATTTTTCATCATTCATATGTTCCTAAGATCTCTTCATAATAGTATAGAATGGAAGATAATTCTAATATCTTTCTGATGCATTTTGAATGGACCAAATCTGAGTCTGTATGTGAAAGTTATGGCCAATCAAATTTATGATCAAACCTGATAGAATTGATGACGTGGTAGTAAAATGGACTAGTGTACCTTCACCAAGTGGACCAATCAGGGTCTGGCACATGGTATTTTGAGTCATTTAAATTGTGACATGTGTTTTTTTATTGGTGAATGAGGGAGATCCTATCTAATTATCTTAATTCCCAAGTCTAAGAATTTGGAGAGGTCCATGTGGTGGATCCTCAGGACACCACATGGCCTGCCACCACTTCATGTTATTTTCCAAGTCATGCGTACTCTGTGCCAAGTTCAAAGTACACAACTCAAGACCTAGCTTGAGTACCAACTTGTCATAGATAATTTTGAGTTATGCTAGCTTGAGGATTGGCTCGTTGTGATCAAACTCAAAGGATATGTTTCATGGTGACAACTCAATTAACTAATATCCAAGCTCATCCACATGGATCTCTAAACTTAGCACTAATCATGATAAGCAAAATGATGAGTTATATGTGGTTGAAGCCATGGTTATAACATTATAATGAAGCCTATTTAAAGGATTTATCAACATTCACTCCAACAAATGTGGGATTAAATTCCCTAAAGGAAAATATGTTATCGATAATAAAGGTTAAACCCTTGACCTCTTTTTAGAAAAAGGCAAGGCTTGATCATTAAGCCACAACCTGGAAGCTAACATTAGCTCACATAAATGGATTTTTGAAGTGGTCAAACCAATGGAAGAGTTCTTCATTGAAAGCTTATAGTTGGAATGAATATGGAAGGATGATATAATTAGCCTTGACATTAGAGGAGGAATGGACAGTCCCAAATAGAGCACAGATACATGGTCTCTAAAGGTAATAAATGACTATTGTTTTATATAATCTCAAATGTCATTACACATGACATGAATGTAAAGGAGGGAGATGAGCCTATGAAAGTCATTTTTCTTCTATTTTATGGCCTTTGGCCATGGAAGATAGATGTGTGTGGTTGTTTAATTAAAGAATATATAGTCCAAAATGGAAGAAAAGGGATGGCCTATTTTAGAAGGTTTTTGTGCCATGATGTATGAATATATATTTATATACATAAACCCAAGATAGAAGGAAGATATGCCTATTTATATGGTTTTTAAATCCATGGGTAAAGGTGGTTTGAGTTGAACAGACCTGAGAATTTATTTTTGGCATATTCTTCTATTTGGTAAAGGTCATTGACCTATGGCAAATGATGCATATCAAGATAGGATGGGAGAGATAGACGCAATCCATTGTTTATGATTGTGAATTAATTTGGTAAAGCCATTAGTTGTAAGGTGACTATATATTTGTGTAGGTTAGAGTCGATTCTAGAGGGATGAGTCTACATTGTAAGGCCTTGTGGTCATGGATGCAATATATATCCTTGCAAGCACACTAACTGAGTAGGTAATGGACACATTCATCTATTTTGGACTTTAGAGCCATGGAGGAATGTGAAAAGCTATAGGGGATAGACTTGAATTATTTAGTGATTATGCATCCTATTTGATAAGGCCCGTGAAGAATGATTGTCTATTTGAACGGAGATAGAGATTCAAGTTGTGGATGTATTTCTTCTATATATGAAAGGCCTTTTGGCCATAATGGAGGAAATATATGGGTATATGTGTGATTGTATTTGTGAAAATAGAGTCCAAAATGGTGGATATGATATATGCTTAATTGTAAGAGGACTAGATGCCTATGCTTATTTGAGTTGTAGGTCTATTATAAGTCATAATACTCCTTATTATCATTATGCCCATTTTTTAAAGAGATTTTCTTATACTCTTAATGGAGAATCCAATGCTATTATTCATATAGGTGAGATACATATGTTGCTATCAAAGGAAATATGTTTGATGAATGGATTAGAGTATTCACATAGTCAGGTTTCAAAATTATTTACATGTTCTCATATCCATTGGATGTAAGTTGTAAATTTTTAATATTTGCATCCTTTTTAATGGATCTATTTGTTGTTTCACAAACCTGGAGATGTAGCCCCTAAAAGGGTGAACTCCATTATCAATTTTGGTGTTAATTTTCCTTTCAGTATTCTATGTTTTAGTTATTAATTTAGTTTTGGGAAAGAATTAATGAGACACTAAAAACTAAGTATGAGAAATTACAAAAGAACACCAAAATAAGAGTTTTCATTTAGAAATGAGTTTTCAAAGTTTTTCAATTCACTCATGTTCATTTATACAACAATAAATATAATTTATATTTTATTTAATTGATAAATTGAGAATTTTGCAGCAATTTATATTTCACTTATGAAATTGAGATTTTTAGTATCTGTTTTCAAAAAATTGCTTGATTAATATAAGGGATTAAATCTAGTTTATGATTCAAATTTTGGTATCATAGTAGGTTGATATAGGACTTGCTTCAATTATTGATATACTTTAGTTTAAAGTGTTTAGATATAAAATTCTTCGTATTTTTCTTCTATTTGATTTGATTATGTAGGATGGCTAGTGTAAAGGAAAATTGGAAGGTGTTCCAATTCACTAGAAGAAGATAAGCTTCTAACAGCCAAGGTTCTGCAACCACTAGCCCTGCAAGATCAACATGGATGAAGAACACAACACTTTGTCACTTGAAATGTGAGATGGTGTTGAGAAAGGATCAACCTTTCTATCTTGGGATGCATTACATAAAATTAAAGGTATTTTAAATTATGCACATCTAAGAGGAATCAGTTGTAGTCTTATTACCATTCTTACACATAGGGAAGATTAAGGTATGATGGTGATTTGATTTCATATTGGTATTGACATAATATTTTCGTATTTGATAGCCAGTTGTGTATCCTTTATATTTTGATTAATAATCATATTATGGATGCCTATGTCCTTGATTATAAGAACAAGTGAAAAGACCACTTTTCATGGTAAGATATGGAAATGGCAATATGGCATTATTTAGGGAATTGAATAAATTTTTGCACTTTATGGATTGAGTTTTTAATCAGTTCATAGATTGGTATGTTTCATAGATTTGTTAATAGTTGTAGGAATAAAATAGGAAGTTTTTTAAAAACCAAAAATATTCCAACCATTGCTGAATAGGTGCACTTCATAGTTCTCAAAGAGGTATGAGTTATTTTCAATGTAACTATGTGGCATAGTTTTTGGTTTGAATCCTTAACATCGGATAACCTTTGTGTGGGTTGATTTGGAAGTAAAATATGCCTTGATTTGGAATTGTTTTTAAATCTTTTTGAAAAATTAAAATGGATCATCTAACTCTCATAAGATAGAGTTGATAAGATGAAACCTTCTATTCAGTTATTGGAAACCATGAAGAGGGAACAACCCTTATTGATAAAATGGTTAACATGAATAGTTTTGATAAATCATAACTATAGTATTGAATAGTATGCTTAGATGTACTTCAAAACACTATTTTTAGAGAAATTCTTAACTATTGGATCCAAGGAAGGAATTTTTGATAAATTGTGTTTGAAGAATATTTTTGCCATCTCCTATTTTAGTTTTCTATTGTGATAAGATTTTGGAAACTAACTCAGTTGGATGAGTTATGGAGATATGAATCAGGGGGTAGTCAATAGTGAGGAAAATTTGAGATAGGTTTAAAATGCTTAGTTTTATCCTCATATTTATGATATGTCTTACAATTACTTGCAGATTTTTTGAGTTTGTAAAGTGGTTCTTATGTGTGAATTGTGCAGTTATAACCTTAGGATAGACAAATAGGTTGCACATTTTTATACTTGGTACATATGTTTAAGTTCCATTGTATCTTTGGAAATGTTTATATTACAAACTTTCTATACACTCACATGTATGTTTTTAATGCACACCATGTAGATGTACATTTCAAGACCCATAGATGGGCAACATTTGTAAATGCAAATACATAGGTATTGCAATTTGTTCAAATACTATATGGGTATGCAATACAATTTGTTTTCCCTTATGTGATGTTGATAACAAGGAGAACACCTTAGCCTTCATGTAGTGAAGGGGTTAAGAGAATCCACTAGATTTAATGACTATTTTGGGTAACATGTCATTTTGTTAGAATGGGTAAAGAGTTTGTTTTACTCTCCATAATCAAGTTATAGTTTCAATTAGATAGTTAACTTCTTGTAGGGATATTTTTAATGATGTCTTATTTTTCTGAAGTAAACTTGGTGTTTTTCAAATGGAATTTTATTGTGTCATGTTGATAGATTGACTTCATATGCTATTTTTGGTTCCTGTATGTTTGAAATCAATGCAGGAATATTGTCAATGGCAAAAAAGAGAACTCATGGAGATATTTTTGGTTTAGTTGGATTATTTATACTTTTGGAGACCAAAAGCCTCTTTGTAAGGAGGTTTGATCTAGAGTATTTTTCATCCTTCATATGTTCCTAAGATCTCTTAAAACTAGTACAAAATAGAAGATCATTTTGAAAGCTTTTTGATGTACTTTAAATAGACCAAATCTGAGTTAATATGTGAAATTTATGGCCAATCAAAGTTATGATCAAACTTGGGAAAACTGATGATGTGGTAGCAAAATGGACCATTGTACCTTTGCCAAGTAGACCAATCAAGGTCTAACACATTGCATTTTAAGTTATTCAAATTGTGACATGTGTCATTTTATTGGAAAATGAGGGAGATCCTATCTAATTATCTCAACACCCAAGTCTAAGCATTTGGAGAGGTTCACATAGTGGGACCTTAGGCCACCACATGACCCACCACCACTTCACATTATTTTCCAAGTCATGTGTACTCTATGTTGAGTTCAAAGTATGCAACTCGAGACCTAGCCTAAGTACTAACTCATCATGGTCAAATTCAAGATGTGTTAGCTTGAGGATCAACTTGTCGTGATCAAGCTCGAAGGACATGTTTGGTGGTGATAGCTCAATTAACCAATATCTGAGCTCATCCACATGGATGTCTAAACTTAGCACTAAACCATGACAAGAAAAATGGTGAATTAAATGTGGCCAAAGCCACTATTGTAACATTCTAATGAAGCCTATTTAAAGGCTTTATCAACATTCACTCTAGTGAATGTGGGATTAAATCCCCTAAAGGAAAATCCATTACCAAGAATAAAGGTTGAACCCTTGACATCTTTTTAGAAAAAAATAAGGCTTAGTTATTAGGCCATATCCTAAAGGCTAACATTAGCCTAAAAAATTGGATATTCAAAATGGTCAAACCATTGGAGGAGTTTGCCATTAAAATTTCATAGTTAAAACGAGCATAGAAGGATGTTACAATTAGCCTTAACATTAGAGGAGGAGCAGACAGTCCTAAATGGAGGATGGATACATGGTCTTCTAAGGTAATAGATGACTATTGTTTTATATAGTCCCAAATGTCATTATATAGGCCATGAATGTAAAAGAGGGAGTCGAGCCTATGAAAGACATTTTTATTATATTGTGTGGCCTTTGGCCATAGAAGATAGATGTATGTGGTTATTTAATTGAAGAATATATAGTCTATAATGGAATAAAATGGATGGCCTATTTTGGAAGGTTTTTGGCCCATAACATATGAATATATATTTGTATACATAGACCTGAGCCAGTAGGAAGATATGCCTATTTAGATGGTTTTTAAAGCCATGGGCGAAGGTGTTTTAAGTTGAACAAACCTGAGCCTTTATCTTTGGTGTATTATTTTATTTGGTCAAGGCTATTGACCTATGGTGAATGATACAGATTGAGATAGGATGGGAGAGATAAACCCAAGCCATTATTTATGATTATGTATTGATTTGGTAAAGCCATTGGTCATAAGGTGACTATGTATTTATGCAGTGAAAAGCTGAGTCTAGAGGGATGCATCTATGTTATAAGGCCTTATGGTCATGGATGCAGTGTATATCCTTCTAGGCATATAGACTGAGTAGATAATGGATGTCTTCATCTATTTTGGCCTTTATATCCATGGATGAATGTGAAAAACTATAGGGGACAAACCTGAGTCATTTGGTGAATATGCATCTTATTTGTTAAGGCCTATGAGGAATGATTGTCTATTTGAATGGAGACATAGACTCGAGCCATGGATATATTTATTATATATTTAAAAGGAATTTTGGCCATTATGGAAAAAATATACAGGTATATGTGTGACTATATTTGTGCAAACAGAGTCCTAAATGGTGGATATTATATACACTTATTTGTAAGAGGACAAGATGCCTATGCTTATCGGAGTTATAGGTATGTTAGAAGGTAGAATATTCCTTATTATCATTATGCCCCCTTTTAAAGTTATTTTCTTATACTCTTAATGGAGAATCCAATTCTAGTATTCATGGACGTGAGATATAGATTCTACTATCGAAGGAAAGACATTTTTTTAATGGATTAGAGTCTTCACATAGTCAAGTTTCAACATTATTTATGGGTTCTCATATCCATTGGATATAAATTATAAATTTTTAATATTTGCATCCTTTTTAATGGATCAATTCATTATTTCACAAAACTAGAGATGTATCCCCTAAAAGGGTTTGTCAATTTTTCTTTTAGTATTATGTGTTTCAGTTATTAATTCAATTTTGGGAAAGAATTAATGAGACACTAAAAACTAAGTATGGGAAATTATAAAAGAACACCAAAATAGGAGTTCTCATTTAGAAATGAGATTTTAGAGTTTTTAAATGCACCATATTCATTTCTATAACAATAAATCCAATTTCTATTTTATTTAATCAAGAAATTGAGAATTCCATAACCAATTCTATTTCAATTAAGGAATTGAGATTTTCAATATGCATTTACAAAAATATATTTGATTTATCTAATGGAGTAAATCCAATTTACAAATCATTAATAGTTCTAATACCATTCTCAAATGCCTTAAGTGTTCTTATTTAGTCTTACTGAATATCAAATATCATCAAAATAAACCACCACAAATTTACCAATGTATTATTGTAGCTCTATGTTCATCACCCTCATAAATGTGTTGGGTGCATTAGATAATTTGAACAACATCACCATCCACTCATATAAGCCATCCCTAGTATTGAATGATGTCTTCCACTCATCTCCTTCGTGAATCCAAATCTAATAGTATCCACTCCTTAGATCAATCTTGGTAAAGTATTTTTTCTCTGCAAGCACATCCATCATATCATCTAAATGAGCTATGGGAAATTTGTACTTGATGGCAATTTTATTTATCTATCTACTATCCACACAAATCCTCCACCATCCATATTTATTTGGATTTATCAATGTTGGTGTTTCACATGGACTCATACTCTCCCTTACTATACCCTTTCTCACCAATTTAGTAACTTGTTTATTCATTTTTGCATGTTATGTTGGACTCATCCTATAAATTGCTTGATTGGGTAGAGTTGATATTTGAATCAAATCAATGTGATGCTAAATGTATCCATTTATTAGTTAACCATCTGGTAACTCATCAAGTATATTATGTGCATATTGTTTCAACACTTCTACTTATGCTAGTATTTACACCACCTTTTTGTCTTCTTTCTTTGCTAATAATGTATAACAACTTGTCATATTCATGTCATTGATAAATTATTTTTTGGATAACATGATTTCTTTCTTCCCTTATTTTTTAATAGGTAATAAAAATACCTTTGTACCACCTTTCTAAAAATTATATGTGTCCTTCAATCCATCATGAATTTCATTTCTATTAAATTAACATGGCCTTTCTAATAACACATGGCATGCATCCATTAGGATAACATTACACCATATTTCATATTTATAATTTTTTCCTATAGAAAACTTGATTAATCATCTTTTATCTATTATAACTTCATTCTATTTCTTGAACCATGAAATCCGATAAGGATAAGGATGCTTTTCACATTACAAACCTAGTTTATCAATCATGTCCTTAAAAACCATATTTTCAAAACTAAAAATATGTATAATTACTTTGCATATCTGTAGTCACCTAAAAGTGGAATTTGAGTGATAATAGTGCTACTTGAGACTACCTATTCCTAACTTATCCCTAGACCTATCCTAGATCTTATTATCACATTTTTATGTCCTTTATGTAGACCACATGCATCCTTAATTAGCTTAAATGTAGTCTTAGACCCTCATTTCCTGATACTATACCTTCATGCCCAATAGTCTACCAGCTAGACATTAACACCACATTAAGGACACTAGATCTATATGGCACTAGTGTCACCAAAACGGTTCTTGTGTCCTTTACCCTATCTTTCCCAAATGAATATATTTCCAAGTTAAAACCCTCCTAAGGTTGGTTGAAGTATATTTTATTATATGCACAAGCTACATAACACTATAAAGATATGAATTTTAAACCCCTATCCAATAAATGGAAATTAGATGAAAAATACATATTCAAAAATGAAACAACCTGAGAAAAATCAAGGATATTATTCCCTATTCTTCCCTACTTCTTCATACTACCATCTATAGCTACCATAAGCTCAGATTTTCAAAATTTCCTATATCAAACACACTCAAGGTATTCAAGACCACTATCATGTTATCATCACTTACACTTGCACCAAGACTTAGGTGGGGAAAACTACATTGGCCTTGATACCTCCTCAACATATTGATATCTTGGTAACTCTCTTCATAGTGAGGTGTTGATAATGCCCAGCCTATCCTACTAATAAACACACTTTTTTTCTCATGCCTTACTTTCAAGGAGGATTGGGGTTTGTATCATAAATCAACTATTATAGGCACAATACATAGTTTCAGACTTTGTGCGCATAGGAATAGAACCCAAAAACATAGATGTAAGTGAAACCATAAGTTCATAGTGGTCATGCATAGAGGACATTAGTACCATTATCAAGACATTAGATCCAAATGGCACCTATGTCAAAATTTGGTGTTATATTTTAGGATGGGTTTTGATATAGGGATCCAGTTGATGACACTTAGACCTATTCATATCTTAGTTTCTAGCACTCAGATCATTTGTATCAAGTGTTTTATAGATAAGTATTTATTTGCACATATTTATTACTATATTTACAAAGTCAAAATTAGTCAAAATATGTAACAAATTAGTGGTTATTTTATGCATATTATTTCATTGATTTAGACTACATATCCCTTTAATCAAATGTAGGATTTACATTAGTAAAACCCTAAAATATTAAAACATTTGTTGAATGTGACTTACTTCAAACATTCATTCCAAACCCTAACTCTAGATGCTCTTTCGGTTTGTATCCTTCTTTTTCCTATTCTCATTAGCTAATTTAAATTTTTTAGATTTAATATATTCTATTTTAGTATCTCTATTCCAATTTGTTTACTATACACCATCCAAAAAATCTATCCCTCTTTCATTAAGAAGTGTTAGACTAGGTGGTATTCTTATAGAGCATATTAAGATTCCTACTATTTGAGTATATAACATGGATAAAGGACATAATATAACTCTAGTTATTGATCCTTCACACCCTAATTATTTGCATTTCAATGATAATGCATCTGAAGATGAATAATACAATTAAGAACAAGATGATATACAAATAAAAAATTGGGACACTCTCCCTCCACTTAGTAATGATAACATGATTATAAACAAAGATGAGATATTATAGAGCTTCAGAGATAGAATTAAAAAATAACCCCTTGTTCACACATAAATACTACAAGCCATATTGGAAATCAAGAACAAAATAAAAAATGGTCAATCTTCAACTCCCACAACTAATAACATTGGTACACCTATAATGGGGATAACTCAGTTAGCATAACCAATAGTTGTAATTCAACAACCTTTAGTGATAACTACACCTCTTGTGATTAGATCCTCCACTCTAGATGTATAATCCCTTATGCATGAGGTTCATACTTTGTAGGCTAAGGTGTTACATCTTGAGAATTGAGCCACTAGGCCATCACATACCTTGGATTCTAACATTTTATTACATACACCTTTGGCACACCACATAATGACAACTCCCTTGCCATCCAAATTCATGGCACATAATCTTACATTATATGATGGCAAGTCTGACCTAGAACATCATCTCAGAGCTTTTCACGTAGCATGTTTGGACTATGTGTCCAACGATTATATTCTTACAAAGTTGTTTCTACATAGTTTAAAGTAGTATTCCTTACAATGGTTTTATGACTTACCAAATCAATCTATCATAGCATTCAATCCTTTGGTAGACATTTTTTTATTACAATTCTCCATTAATATCAATGACAAGATATCATATGCCCAATTTACATAGTTGAAACAAAAATCAAATGAACCTATCATAGAATATGTCTTATGATACAATACTATCTTAGCTAAATTGACTAGCCCCATAGAAGACAAAAAGCTTCACGACATTTTCAAATAGTCTTTTACTAGCATTACACAAATTTATCTTATATAATAAGTTTCCTACAATCACAAATTTATTCCACATAATAAAATAAAGAGAGGTTAAGCTTCTATCAATGGGAAAACTAAAGTATACCAATGGACTAGAATCAACTATTAAATTTTTAAATAAGCCTCCATAAAAGGTAAGGCCATCGAGAATAAGAGCGATCAAAAGGCCATAGTCAATTTAGCTTTTGATCCATCTCCTAGATGGTTTTATCACCCCTTATTGTCAATTCTTCACCAACCTTCTAGACTCACTAGCATAGGTTTTAAAGTAGATACTAGAATGTAATGTCATATCTCTCCATCTAATTAAATAGATTGATATGATATGGCCTCGTCCAAATAATTATGATTCTAATGCATTCTATGAGTATCACAAGCCACCAAGCCATACAACAAATAAATTTATAAGCCTAAAACATGAGATTCAAGATTTGATTGAGGCTAACATTAATGATGTGGGCACACCCATAGAGGCACCAAAATTATAACAAATGGAAGATAAGGCATTAAATATATTCTTAGATCTTTTTCCAAAGAACATAGAAAATGAGGAAAGGAGCACATCAAGTGTTCACTACACATATTAGGCACATCCACCACCAGCTTTATATCATACTATTTTAGAGGATGCACACCCATTGCATAATATAATTGGCATGTACCATACTACAGTTCTACCTAGACCACTCATCACCTTCTTAAAGTAGGATATTGTTGATGATGATATAGATCTACACACACTCTTTATACTAGCATACATAGATCATCATCCCATCTAGAGTGTTATGATTGACAATGGGTCAAGCATGAGTATGTGTACTATGACACTTTTACAAAATTTGGGGTAATCAGAGTAGGATATATTCCTTATAGACATAGTTATTAGTGGTTTTAGTGGTCATGTTCAGAGCTCCATTAGGGATATTATGCTTCCATTAAAGGTTGGACCAACACATATATCCACTCAATTCTTAGTAGTACCTACTAAAGGTGTGTTTGATATTTTATTAGGTAGGCCATGGTTACAATAGTTATGAGTCATCCCACACATAGTACATATATGTCTAAAATACATACACATAAATTAGGTGGTCAAATTTGAAGGTCTCTCATATGAGTATCCTCTACCTATCCCATAGGTAGTTACAACACAATCACCACTTACAGTTATGGAACTGTTACCATATATAACATAGTTATCAGTTACCACTTAGAGTATAGTTCTAATAGATACATCATAGAGTTTAGTAGAGCCACTAGTGAAGATGAGGTCTACTCCTACAATACTGACACATACACATACTCTCCCATGGAGACCATTATTATAGATATCCCTACAATAGAGATATGCCACAAATTCTAAAGAATCTTCCTCCACTCAATTTATATTGAGGTCAGTATCATTGGGTTATTGATGTTCTTAGTATAAGACACCTATGTAAGCTATATCTTCTTCTCCCAGATGGGTTATTAAGACCCCTACATTTTATAGGACACCACAATGAGTACCACATATTCATATCATCACTACACATGTAGATACTATAGCATCCCTATTGGGATCTAACTAGAAATACACATTTTTAAAAAAAATAAATACATATGTAAAATTAAAATACATATCACAAGTCTAACAGAGATAATAATAGTATTCACATGCCAACATGAAATCTACTCATAACACAACATAAAATATAGATTTCCAATATCATGAGATAAAGAAAACTCAATATAGAATGTAATTATAACATTTTATACTCAACTTATCCAAATACACAAACACTCATGTTAGTGTGCATCAAATTATAGATACAACTATTCATGACAATTTACAATAATAAGTATAATATAATATGATGTACAAATAAGATACTTGTCTACCCTAGAACATAGTTCCCAAACTTTAAGTATTTTTGGCAATCTCAAGAGTCATCTCGATAAGTAGTACTACTATGGAGAGGGAGAGTATCATCTGAGCACATTTCCACACCAACCATAGACCAATGATACCCCACACTAACCCCATAATTAAATGGCCCTCCCTTCATGGATAGGTACATAATGATGGCATGGGAATCCAAAGAGACTAGCAAATACATATGTGTTGTATGATTCTAAACTAAACATGTAGTATATCATAGAAATATATTCTATTGAAAGATATCACACAAACATGTGAATCACACTCATGAAATGATAATGTATCAAAAAACATAATTTGGCCCAAATTGTTACAAATAAAAAATGATAATGATCTAGATCAATCAAATTCATACACACCACTTGATCAACCTACCTTTATCTTTCATTATGAGACTAGTAAGCCAGGGAAGTCCATCTCACTCCTTACTCTAAATCAACAATGTAGATTGGTCAAATATAATTCAACCAAAAGATTCATTTAATTTAATTTTTATTTTCAAACACAATAATAAACATGTCAAACGTAAGCGTAATCAAAGCATACATTTATTCTGTCAAATGTATGAATGAATCTACATTATTTATATTCCATATAAAAAATGATTATAATTTATACCATCTAGGTAAAATATACATAACTATATATTTCAACAACCATAATTTATTTCTAAACATACTCTACTTATGATAACCCATATTACCATAGTCTAATATTCTAAGACATAACTACTAGTTTTCCCAAAAATAGTCAAATAAAGCAGTCTTGAAAATCATGGAAACATAAACAAATATACAAGTATATATATAAAAAATCAATTCATAGCTCGCATGGAATCTAAAAACATACCAAAATAGCAATTGTTAAACTATAAAGGGTTACATGCACGTATGTACATGTCTTACCAATTGAGACAACACACGCTATCCACAGTAATAACCAGCGTCTATACAGTAAATTAGATAAATGTAAACATGAGTTTAGGTAAATTAATTATAGTATATACTACCTAAATACAACATACTTTTATACTATATTACCCTATGATATACCATACTATCATAGGTTCCCAACTTCATAATTACACATAACCAAACATATAATTTCAATAATCTAATTATCCATATGGATAACATCAGTAAGCAAGTGCAGGGTTATATCATCTAGATATACCCTAAGTTTAGACTACAACCTAGCATTCAAAATAACATAACTACCATCATGCATCATGATGCACCATTATATACTAGATGTAACCCAACATTTATGCATATTAACAATCTCATAACATGTACTACACTCAAATATTCAATGTAGAATACATATGTCACATATTCAATTAATAATTTGCAAGAAATAAAAACCACATAAACCCATTATGACATCCATATACACATCTCATTATGTTTTTGAGTTTATAATAATGTATCCCCATAAGACTTAATACCACCAATACAGACTATAGGTACAATCATTATGCATGAATACTTACATACCATAATATGCACCACATAATTCAATAAAATAGCCACTATATGATTTATTCACATGAGTCACAACTATATATAGAAATGATGTTTACCCTTTATTAATAATTCCATGAACCACAGTTCCTATGCACATAAATTAAGTTTAGATAATGTTCCAAGTACTTCTGAATAGCCAAACAAATTTTCCTCTAAACTAAAAGTTTGACATATTCATTCTAATTTTCATATTACCTAATTGGTTACATCTTTTATAGAGCATGCCTACTAAAAAATGTAAGCATGTCTCTTTCCAGGTACATTATTCTATTATAAAATTATGTGGCATATATAGATCCATTATAAAATATAATATAATAATTATAACCATAAATATGTTGGCATTTACTCATTCACAAGTTATCACTAGTTATAAACAAAGAGCTAATATTAATATTGTTTTTCTCCTTGTTCACAATTGATATATTCAATAGTTGTGTATACATGATATAATTATATATAACAAAATATAAATATCTTGGGTTTATTCAAATTATTCATGAGAATTAATAATCCTTATTATAAGAATAAAGAGGAACATAAATAGTTATACGATTTCCAACCCAAATTTACTCTGTAGCCTATATACATACTACTACCACTTTGATCCTCAGCTATGGTCTAATTCACATGGTAGCTACTAGTCCCCTTGTGATATCATTTTCTAAGTCCCTCTTCCATTAAAGTTTCCTTCTACATACCCTATCATGCATGCTTATCTATTTTGAGTTTTATTAGAATTATTAATTTTGACTTGGGAAACACCAAGATAACTCCCTATTTAGAAGTGGGTTGATACATGAATCTATGCATCCATCTTACTATAGAAATAAATCTATTAAACAAAGGTTGGAAAAACTCAATGCCAAGAACTAAAAGAATGTGTAATGATGTTGTAGATTTCCTAAGACCCCTTTAATACAGAATTCATTAAAGTTAAGTATTAGAAACACATGATCAACTCCCTCTTACGCCATTAGTTTCACCCATCTCATGATGCAAGAGAACTTAGCCACTTCTCAGTGTAAGTACACTTCCAAATCCCTAAAGACTAATCATAAATTATAGTAACCAACTAAATGTGATTCTCTCTCTACCCTTCCCATCGATTCTCAATAACATAAAATAAAATATGTACCAGCTAATGAATCATGATAGTCATGATGGATTGAATAAAGTTACTTTCATGATATAGTTTTTAAACTTAAGAAGCAAACATGAAGTGACTCGCACTTCAAGAAAGAAACATGACCATAGTAAATATACATTATATATTGTCCTATATAGACATGGAGATAAATGCATAGTTGTAGTCTATTGAAAGCACAGAGGGGATTTTTGAGTATGTTGAAATCTTTGACTGAAATGGAATGTGGTTCTACTTTCATTGAAATAGATGAGATAAAAATAATGGTGGAGGTGTTTCTCTTGGGATGAGTTAAATAAAATAAAAGAACATAAGTTGATATGGTAACAAGCTTGGCATGGTGTAGCTTAAAAGGCTAAGATAGTAGGAGCAGAAGAAGTGACTATAGGAATATATGGCATTGGAGATGATGACTGTACCTACCAAACTGGTTTGTACTACCATTTCCCCAAAATTACTACTATTTAAAACTAGGCTATTTACAAAGGAATATGTCATTTTGTATTCTTGTGAGACGAATTTGTAAGGCCTTTTCAACTGTATAAGCCTCTAGCTTAATTTTTGCAAATAGACTTTACACCCTAAACTATAATTAGCAGACCACAATAAGGTTTCTATATGTAGAACTATGAATATATGTTTATTAGATCATTGTAATCACCATGATATATATTCTCACCAGAATAAATACCTCACACAAAACTATAGCTATTTAGCTACTTATTATTTTATATAAACAAAAGTATTTTGTTATATATTCTTATATTATGTATAATTCGTATACAAATAGATAACATAATTTCATAGGTAGATGTATATGTGATGGCTTAGGAGTAAACAAAATATACAATTATATATGTTCATATATCAAATAAACATATAGACTACATAAATATACAAAAAAATATGTGCTTTTATATGTATTTAACTATATATACTTTTATATACAAATATACATAATTCATACAATACATCAAATTATATATATAATTTAATGATGAACTTACCTGGTAAAAGAAATGTCATCTTCTTCTCTTCTTCTTAGTTCTACGCTTTTCATTGCTCATCAAATATTCCAACTTGTGAAGGCATTTAGAACTAGAATGGCATTAACAAGTAGTCCTTTCTTTCAAGCTTTTTCCTTTCCTTCTCCACTCGGTCACTTCACACACTCCATTTTCAACCCACCCTCCAAAATTAATATCCTCTTGATAAATAGGAGAAGTGTAGCTTTGAAACAAAGCTTTAATTGTTTTGAATATTTCTTCTTTTATTTTTCCCCATATTTTATTTTTATTACCTTTTTATATTTTTATGTTTTTAATATGGTTTTATTTATTTATTTATTTATTTATTTTCATTTATTTATTTATCTTTATTTCTTAAATCATATGATTTAATTGAAACTTTCCTCAAAATCTAAATCTTTCCTCTTTATTATTTTTATTGTCAAACTTTTTATTTTTTTTACCCAAATTTACAATAATTAATGAATTTATTAATTATCCTTTCAAATTTCCATGATAGTCTAATGATTAATTTATAGACTAATAATCTGAATTAGTCTAATCAAGCAAATCTCAAAGCATTTATGGCCACACATAAGGCACACTAGATGAAATCTACTAAACCATTAATATATACTATCAAACCATAAGCAAACATCTATTTATTGCAAGCATCATTAAATACATTATGCTAACCATTTAAATTATGCATCTAACTTGAATTATTTATATAATGTATGTAGAGTTCTTACTAGCTCTTTGTCAACCTACGATATCTCAATCTACATCACCCTCTATGCTGATGCTTTCCTCACACGCTCAAGGGATGAATTCTCCTGTATTTACCTCACAACATGAAAGTCATTAGATCATATTTCATGATTAACATAAATCAATAATATAATCAAAATAACACATTAATATCCTTAAAATATAACCACATACATTAATTAGTGCATAGTAAGCAATCATGTATCATTATCTAACTACACAATATTTTATTATCCTAAAATAGCATAAATTTTAAGATTAATCAGAAATATAACCAAATTTGAATTTTTTACTTACAAATATCCATGTGTAATCTATCAAGTTTGACTAGTGAGGAATCAAGATATAACATCCTTACCCCTAAAGCTAGTCATCATCCTTGATTACTCTTACTCAAACATAAGTTTTGAATTAAAAAAATATTTAACAAAGCAATAACATGGTATGCAATATCAAATTAAGAAAATAATGGAAACATTACCTACAAAACTCACCATAGTTCCTTCAAGTTGTATTATTCTAAATTAATGATCCCACAAGACCCTATTAATGACATTTTTCTTTTAATAAAATATGGTTACGAGTATTTCTTACTCTACAACTATCAAGACAAGCCTATATACTATAGGACTGGCCACTTTTGTTACTTTGAAGGGTCCCATATATCTTAGTGGAAGTTCATTGACTTCTCAAAACACATAAGATCATCATGCAAGTCAAATTAAATGATCAGGGAGAGTTTCACAAAATCTTCTAGCCCTCAACACATCTTTCTATCCTAGAGAGTGTTTTTCTCATCCCGAAGAAATGTAATTAAGGAACCTAACAAGATTAATGTGCATATGTTAATACTACCACTACCTCACATAGCTCTTGATAAGTATACCATCCTAATACTATCACTACTCCATAGATTTCTTGACAAGTATGATGATGAATAGGAATTGGAAATACTATACATGTGTATGGCCATACGACTGAATTTGATAAGTTTTGCTTGTCAAAACCTAGATTCAATAAGTCTGTCTGTCAGATCCAACTTATTAACAACCAAGTCAATGTGAGGATAAGTAGGATATCATCCTATCACTTATAACTCATGTTCCCAATTCACCACTCTTCCTTTAGGTCTCCATGACCTAATGATCTTAAAATGTGCACAATGTTTCAAAGAATCACAATTTTATGCTAATGGATTTTTGAAAGTAAAGCTAAATGATTCTAGATGTATCCTCATACATACTAAAAATATCAAAAAGGCAATCCATAATTGCATTAAGTTACTACTATTTAAACATACTAGTATCAAATTTCATAGCTTAATCTACTCTATTTTATTCATGATTAAGAGGAAATAATGTTATAATTAACATGATATACATAGGTCAAGAATTCACACCATTATTTTAACCTTGTAGGGGAATAAACAAAATAATATTGCCTTGCCTAATCAACTAACACACAATAAATTAAGATTTTATTCCAACTTCTAGATTAACAAGATGTTCCACACCTCCTATACCCTAGTCAATTTTGGCAAAAGGTATAAAAATATCTTTCCAAAACAACATGCTATAAGCAAAAGAGAATAATATCAATCTATGCAAGTGTGTATAGTACTAATTATAATCCACTTATAATTTTTAGTGTATAATTTAATATATAAATCAAGGTTTTCAACCTCACATGGTATTAAAATCATAAGTTAGATCAAGTAGTTACTCTAAAGAGTTATAAGTAAAAATTAGAAAACTATTCACTCAAAAACTCATACTTACCCTCTTGAGGTAAAAATAAAATATCACAACTTGATGTTGCCCAAACACCACCTACTTACCCAATATTATAAGTATGGTATCTCAAACTATTTCCTCAACTAGGAGAAATAAATTACTAACCACAACTATGTATCACTCCATCCAATCTAACAACTTCTCTCTCACTAAGAGTAGAAAACATTCTCCCACAAATTTTAAGGAAATACAGTCAAATAATATTTAGAAACAATTCATATTTAAGAGAATACTTAATCAACATTAATCATATATGACTCCTTCCAATAGCATCATAATAATGTCAAAAGAGAATAAGATAATAAAATTAATTCACCTCTATGCTAACTCGAAGAGATGACACTTCTTATAAGACCACATATCTGAAGAGTGCAATTACCATAAATAAACTCCTAACACAATGGAATTATCAATAAATACAAAAACACTTTATTAATAGGATTTCCATCACCCTAAGTGGTATAAAAAGGCACATAAATTAAAAATAAGCATCCTGAGCTTATTAAACATTCACAAAACTTTAATGACAAAGATGACTTGATAATCAAGAAAGATGTAATCATACTCGAGATGTTCGATCTAAGTGATCAAAATATGGTAGAGAATTTTTGTTCATAACTCATGAAATATGATATATACTCATCTACCCAAACCTCAATTACAACCATCAGCATTAGGACACTTGATAAACTAATCTCCTAAACAACTCAAAGGGGTACAAGTGCTCTTAAGGGTACACACTCAATGTTCCAAACACATTTTATGAATGCCACAAAACTCCAAACATGGTATAACCTAGTTCCGTACTAAGACACCACAAGTCCAAATTCTATTGAAATACTTTACAATACTAGGTTATCAAGACACAAAAATTGTAATGGACTCATTAGGACCTCAAGTTTGAGCCACAGCTCTAATACCACATGTAGCATCCCTATTGGGATCTAACTAGAAATACATATTTTTTTAACAAATAAACACATGCAAAATCAAACTACATCCCATGAGTCTAATAGATATAATAATAGTATTCATGTTCTAACATGACATCTGCTCATAATACAACATAAAATACAGATCTCCAATATCATGAGAGAAAGACAACTCAATATAGAATGTAATTATAACATTTTGTACTCAACTTATCCAAATACACAAACACTCCTATTAGTGTGCATCAAATTATAATTAAAACTCTTCATGATAATTTACAATAAAAATTATAATATAATATTATGTACAAATAAGATTCTTGGGTAGCCTAGATCATAGTTCCCGAACTTCAAGTATCTTTGGCAATTTAGAGTGTCATCTCGATAAGTAGTACTGTTGTGGGGAGGGAAAGCATCATCTGAGCTCTTTTTCACACCAATCACATACTAATGATCTTTTTCACTAATCCCATCAAAAAATGTCCCTCCCTTCATAGATGGGTAGATAGTAATGGTGTGGGAATTTAGAGAGACTAGCAAGTACCCATGTGCTATATGATTCTAAACTAAACATATAATATATCATATAAATTTGTTGTATTGCAAGATATCACAAAAAACATGTGAATCACACTCATGAAATGATATTGTCTCAAAAAACAATGTTTGACCCAAATTATTACAAATAATAATTGATAATGATCTAAATCAATCAAATTCATATACACCACTTGATCGAACAGCCTTTATTTGTCATTATGAGACTAGTAAGACAGTGAACTCCCTCTCACTTCTTACTCTAAATCAACAATGCAGATCAGTAAAATATAATTTAACTACAATATTCATTTAACTTACTTCCTATTTGCAAACACAACAAGTAACATGCCAAATATAGGAGTAATTAAAGCATACATTTATTCTATTGAATGTATGAATGAATCTTACATTATTTCTATCCCATCCTAGAAATAATAACTACAATCTATACCATCCAATTAAAATATACATAACTATAGATTTAAACAAACACAATTTATTTCCAAACATATTATACCTATGATAACCCATATTATCATAGTCTAGAATTCTAAGACATAACTACTAGTTTTCCCCAAAATAGTCATATAAAGTAGTTTTGAAAATCATGGAAACATAAACAAATATACAAGTATCTATATATAATGAATCAAGTCATAGCTCACACCGAACCTAAAAAAATACCAACATATCATTAGTTAAACTATCAAGGGTTACATGCATGTATATACATGTCTTACAAATTGAGACACACACATGTTATCCATAATAATAACTAGCTTGTATACAATAAAGTAGACAAATGTAAACATGAGTTTAGGCAAAGTAATTATTGTATGTACTACCTGAGTACAACATACTTTTCTATTAGTACCCTATGATATCCCATACTATCATAGGTTCCCAACTTCATAAATACACATAACCAAACATATAATTTCAATAATATAATGATCCATATGGATAACACTAGTAAGCAAGTATAGGGTTATACCATCCAAATATACCCTAAGTTTAGACTATAAATTAGCATTCAAAGTAACATATCTATAAGCATGCATCATGATGCAAAATTATATACCAGATATAACCCATCATTTATACCTATTAGCAATCTCCTAACATGTATTGCACTTGAATATTCAATACAAAGTACATATGTCACATAGTCAATTAATAATTTGCATGAAATAGAAACCATGTAAACCCATTATGACATCCATATACACATCTCATTCTATTTTCTAGGTTATAATCTCATATCCCTAAGAGACTTAATACCACCATTTTAGACTATAGGTACAATCCTTATATACGAATACTTGCATACCATAATATGCACCACATAATTCAATAAAATAGCCACTATATGATTTATTCACATGAGTCATAGATATGCATATATAAATGATGTTTACCCTTTATTAATAATTCCACAAATCACAATTCCTATGCACATAACTTAAGTTTAGATAATTTTCCAAGTACTTTCGATTTAGCCAAACCATTTTTCTCTGAACCAAAATTTTGACATATTCATTTTAATTTTCATATTACCTAATAAATTGCATCCTCTATAGATCATGCCTACTAAAAAAGGTAAGCACATCTCTATCTAGGTACATTATTCTATTATAGAATTATACGTCATACATAGATCTATTATAAAATATAATATAATAACTATAACCATAAATATGTTATTGTTTGTTCATTCACAAGTTCTCAATGGTTATAAACAAATATCTAATATTAATATGGCTTTTCTCCTTGTTTACAATTGATATATTCAATAGTCTTGTATACATGATACAATTAGATATAACAAAATATAAAGATCTTGGGTTTATTTAGATTATTTGTGAGAATTAATAATCCTTATTCTGAAAATAAAGAGGAATGGAAATAGTAATATGATTTCCAACCCAAATTTACTCTAAAACCTGGATACCTACTACTACCACTTAGATCCTCAATTATGGTCCAATTCACATGGTAGCTACTGGTCCTCCTGTGATATAATTTTCTAAGTCCATCTTTCATTGGAGTTTCCTTCTACATACCCCACCATACATGTATATCTATTTTGATTTTTCTTAGCATTCTTAATTTTGACTTGGGAAACACCAAGTTGGCTCCCTAGTTAGAAGTGGGTCGATACATGAATCTATGCATCCTACTATAGAAATAAATCTATTAAACAAAGGTTGGAAAATCCCAATGCCAAGAACTAAAAGAATGTGTAATTATGTTAAATATTTTCTAATACCCCTTTAACACAAAATTCATTAATGTTAAGTATTAGAAACACATGACCAACTCCCACTTATGCCATTAATTTCACCCATCTCATGATACAAGAGAACTTAGCCACTTCCTGATGTAATTACGCTTCCCAAATCCCCAAAAACCAATCATAAATTATACTAACCAACTAAATGTGGGTCTCCCTCTACCCTTCCCATTAATTCTCAATAACGTAAAAGCAAATATGCACTGACCCACGAATCATGATAGTCATGATAAAATCAAAGAAAGTCACTTTCATTATATAATTGTTAAATGTAAGAAGCAGATTGGAAGTGGCTCACACTCTTAGAAATAAATATGACCATAGTACATATGCATTGTGTGTGTGTGTGTGTGAGAGAGAGAGAGAGAGAGAGAGAGAGAGAGAGAGAGAGAGAGAGAGAGAGAGAGAAAGAGAGAGAGATCTAGATATGGAGATAAATGCATATTTGTAATCTATTGAAAGTGCAGAGGGGATTTCTGAGTTTGATGAAATCCTTGACTGAAATGGAATATGGTTCTACTTACATTAAAATAGTTGAGATAAAAAGAATGGTGTCAATGTTGCTCTTGGTCTAAGTTAAAGAAAATAAAAGAACAAAACTTGATATGGAAATAGGCTTGGAATGGCACAGCTTAAAAGGCTAAGATATCAAGAGCAGAAGAAGTGACTATAGGAAGATAAAACAATGGCAGTGATGAATACACCTACCAAACTACTTTACACCACCATTTCCCCCAAATTGCTACTATTTAAAACTAGGCTATTTACAAATGAATGTGCCATTTTGTCTCTTTATGAGACTAATATGTAGGGCTTTGCCAACTGTATAAGCCTATGGCTTAATTTTCATGAATATAATTTACATCCTGTGCTATAATTAATAGACTAAAATAAGGCTTCTATATGTAGAACTATGAATATATGTTTAGCAGATCATTGTAATCACCATGATATATATTCTCACTAGAATAAACACCTCACACAAAACTATAGATGTTTATCTAGTTATTCTTTTATATAAACAAAAGTATTATATTATATATTCTTATATTATGTATAAATTATATATAAACAAATAATATAATTTCATATGTAGATGTATATATGACAGCTTAGGAGTAAATAGAATATACAATTATATATGTTCATATATCAAATAAACATATAGACTACATAAATATACAAATAGATATGTGTTTTTATATGTATTTAACTAGATATACTTTTGTATACAAGTATATAGAATTCATACAATACCCCAAATTGTATATAAAATTTAATGCTAAACTTACCTGGAAAAAGAAACATCCTCTTCTTCTCAGTTCTACGCTTTTCATTGCTCATCAAATATTCCAACTTGTGAAAACATCCAGGACTAGAATGGTCTGAACAAGAAGTCCTTTCCTCCAAGCATGTTCCTTTCCTTCTCCACTCCCTCACTTCACACACTCCATTTTCCATCCACCCCACAAAATTCATATCCTCTTGATAAATAGGAGAAGCATATCTTTGAAACAAAGCTTTAATTTTTTTAAATATTTCTTTTTTCTATTTTTCCCCATATTTAATTTTTATTAGCTTTTTTTATTTTTATGTTTTTAATATGGTTTTATTTATTTAAATATTATTTTATTTATTTTCATTTATTTATTTATTGCTTTATCTTTATTTCTTAAATCATATGATTTAATTGAAACTTTCCTCAAAATCTAAATCTTTCCTCTTTATTATTTTTATTGTCAAACTTTCTATTTTCTTTTTACCCAAATTTACAATAATTAATGAATTTATTAATTATCATTTCAAATTTCCATGACAATCTAATGATTAATTTAAAGAATAATAATTCAAATTATTCTAATCAAGCAAATCTCAAAGCATTCATGGCCACACAAAAGGCACACTAGATGAAATCTATAAAACCATTAAAATATACTATCAACTGTAAGCAAACATATATTTATTGTAAGAAGCATTAAAGACATTATGCTAACCATTTAAATTTTGCATCTAACATGAATTATTTATGTGATGTGTGTAGGGTTCTTGTTAGCTCTCTATCGACCTGTGACATCTCAATCTAGGTCACCCTCTCTAATGATGCTCTCAATCCAGCATGCTTAAGGGATGAATTCTCTTCCATCCACCTCAAAACACACAAGTCATTAGATCATATCTCATGATAAACATAAAGCAATAATATAATTAAAATAACACATTAATATGCTTAAAATGTAACCACATACATTAATCAATGCATAGTAAGCAATCACGTATCATTATCTAACTAAATAATATTTTATTATCCCAAAATAGCATAAATTTCAAGCTTAATAAAAAATATAACCAAATCTGAATTTGTTAGTTTCAGATATCCATAGATAATCTAGCAAGTTTGACTGGCAAGGAATCAAGATGTAATATATACATATATAAATATAGATACAGACCATTTAGTACAGTAGATTATGAGATCATAGTTACCATTTCACATAGAATGCATGATCATAGTTCACTTATTTGACATTGGTCATAGCAATAGTGAGTCTCCCATGAGACTCATCGGTTAGTATGGTTCCTACCCTCTTGTACATACTTTCCTTCTCTCTTTTGCTCCTTATACATAGTTCATTTTCATATTATTTGTACATAGCTTATTTCCAAAAAATAAAAAAATAATAACATGACAAAAACATAAAGACATTCAAATATTAGTCAAAAAACAAAAAAAATATAGATATTACGCATTGTTATGTTTACATTTCTTATATTTTCTAGACACAATAAATGCTAGTTATCTTAGTATAGTCAATTTTATCATATTACATGTTTCACTTGTTCTTGTCAAGTGCTTACAGATTACATATAGGAGTTAGTTACAATACACTAATCTAGACTTACTATCATCTACCCACTAGGGAAATACACACTAATTAATGGTTATTGATTTCACACATTCACCCACTTAGCGGCATCCTATACATAATTTCTATTACCAGGTTCTATCCTTACATTCTCTACATTCTAATTTTAATATTATTATATCTTGATATTGATCATTGCTACTCTTACTCATATATTTTTTTGAATATCACTATTTTAGACTCATCATATGTATATCCTAGCTCTTACACATATTATTACTACATTCATGCATGCTTCCATATCTAGCTTACCTAATTTAGAATTTATTGTATTTTATTTGCTTCTTCTATTTGAGGGAATTTGAATATGTTATTGTTATTTGGATTTGCATGACTTCTATTCAAAATATGTATGCCTTGGACATGTACCCATATCCATTGTGTATTCTTTCCTAATTTTGTACACAAACATTTAAACATGTCCTTATATGTCTTCTTTTCTCAATTTTAATGACATGTGCCCATGTCCCTTGTATTATGGCCCCTTGGCCTATTTTTCATGCCTTATATGTTTTGTATGTATAATTTTTTTTATGTTTCTAATCCAAAACTCATAAGCTTTGGTTTAAATATAATTCAAGAAACAAGAACAACACCATTCACATAATGTTATCTCTGAGAAGAGATGTTTTATTGATCAAATTTATAGACCCAAACATATGCCTATCTCTGAGAAGAGATGTTTGATTTCTATTTCAGGATACATCTTCATTTATACATGTTTTTAATGTGGGAGGATGATGTGTTAGGATTGTGAAGCTAAAAGCTTCACTGATGCAAACAGGAGAGGAGGTTGCAGGAGAGTTGCTGAGTGTCAGAGACACCAGCGTTGGTCAGGCCAACCGACGTCGGCAGGATAGGGCAGGAAGGCAACCGACGTCGGTCAGAGATCGGCCGGCGTCGGCGACCCCTAAGTGGACAGGGACCGGCGTCGGTCACCTGTGTGGTTCGACTGTGAGCTAATTATGGGCAGTTAGCTAACGAACCAAGTGTTTGCATGATGAGTGCTAATTTTAGACTCATAGCTGCGGATCTAATTATTGTAATTAGATGTCTAATTATTGTTTGATGAGATCTATATAATAGACTCATGGTTGTATTGGAAAAGTGTGCTAGGGAGTAAGAGAGCATAATTATAAGCTCCTTCTGTGTGTGAGGTAGAGTAATGGTGTGTTCCTCCTAGTGCCTCAGTACCAGGTGTGTTGGTGCTGGATTGGAGAGCCAGCTGGGTTCTTTAGGAGTGTAGGATCTTGGTCACAGTTGCATGGCCTATATAGGAGATCTACATGGTAAGTAAGATCGTTGATCTGTAGGTGTATGTGTGTGCAAGGTTGAGGTTCACAGGTGAGCAGAACCGTTGTTTGATTTGCAGGTGTGCAAGGTCATATAGACAGCAACACAACAGGGAGCAGTATCAGGCAGGATCTACTTGGAGTACAGGTGTGTACTCGGATAGAGCAGAGAGGAAGGCAAGGGAGTTCCTTCCATAAGTATGGTATGTTGAAGGGTAGGTTATTGCAGGTTCATGGGAGATCTACTTGAAGTACCTTGAGTACTTGTGGAGCACGTGGAGTGCTTGTGGAGTGCGTGGAGCACTTGTGGTGTGCGTGGAGCACGGGAGGTGAACACCAACTCTGTATTTGAGTTGGGTGTTGGGACCTGTGAGAGGGAGAGCTTTGGGGAGAAGAATTACTATTCACTTGAGGTGTGGGAAACCTCTGTAAGGTGGTGGAGAAGAAGTGGCATCTTCTTTATTGTATTCTTTTCTGTATAAAGTGTTAATACAAGTTGTGTATTGTCTCTCATATGCTGTGTTATTCTGAATTCTAGTTACTTGTTGATTCTGGTTATTTCTGCATATTAAGTTGCTTGAAGTTTGGTAATCAATTATATGCTTCCGATGTTTTGCAATCCTGACAAGTGGTATCAGAGCATGTTTGTTGTTCTAGATTCCTGACAAGTGGTATCAGAGCTAAGGTTGCAGGAAGCAGGTTGTGTTTTAGTTACAAGGCACTCTCAGGGGTTTCTGATTGAGTGGGAGTAGAGCAACGGCAGATCAAAGTAAGCTAAGAATGGAGGAGTTGAAAAGCACAGACGGTTACTCACGGTCCCATGGAAAGAAAGAGCAGGTAAAAGAACATTGTTGGTTGGTAACAGATCATCATGAAGAAACTGAAGATACAGATGTAGCAGGTGTTGTTGCACAGGATGTGTTTGCAGGTTTCTTGGATAAAGTTGAATCTTGGGTAAAAGATTCGGTTGCCTCTTTCCATGCAGCCCCAGGTAGAGGAGCTGGTAAGCCGTGCCAAAGAATTGGCAAAGGGGAAGTGAAGCTAAAATTGCAGGCGGCCAACACACAGGTGTTGATGAAGGTCATGCAGGTCCCAGGTTTGGA
Source organism: Torreya grandis (assembly GCA_037957365.1). NCBI lineage: Eukaryota > Viridiplantae > Streptophyta > Pinopsida > Cupressales > Taxaceae > Torreya > Torreya grandis. The sequence goes on along the minus strand of JARHVA010001915.1, from coordinate 920,754 downwards.
GATATGGCTAATTTCTTCAGAAAGATTGGGTGATGAGAGATGCACAAGAACTCTCACAGCGGTAGCACTTGAATTAGCTGGTGGTAAGAAAATAGGTATTCTTTATCTACTTGTTTATATTACTGATTCTTCTTCTGTTGCGAAGACGTGGCTTCGTAGGCTTGGTCACATGAGTAGGAAGGAGATGCATGTTCTTAAGCGAAAGATAGATATATTTGACAGGCTTAAGAACTGGAAAGCCTTAGTGTTCTTGGAGGAGATGGCGGATAGAGTTCAGTGGATGAGGTTGGATACTTCTGAGCAGAGTAGTTTGGACATGTGTTTTGATCCAAAGGAGCTCGTGGGTAAAAAGTCATCACTCACAGGCGAACACAGACACCGATGTCAGTCAGGAGGAACCGGCGTCGAACAGATAGGTGCTGATGTCGGTCATGTGCAGACCAAAGCTGGCGATGTCGAGCAGGGTAAGACCGACGTCGATCATGGGACTAATGTCGGCAGTATGTAAGACCGATGTCGGTCAGGAGGACCGACGTCGGCAGTAGGGACACCAGTGCTGCCAGGCTGGTAGTCAGGTACAGACGCATGGAACCGACGTCGATCAGATGCAGACTGTGGAGTGACCGAGGTCGGTCACTATAATGAATTTTGGGTGGACAGAACGCTGTCAAGGAGTCTCAAACACCCATATGGAGGACTGAAGGCGTAAGTAAGCCCCTCAAATTCGTGTTCCTCTTCTTCATACTTGTTGCTGATTGTAGAGCAGGAAGGATCCAGGAAATAGGTGTGAGCTAGGCAGGGTTATGATGCAGAACCAGACGGGAGTTTTGGTAGGTTTGCCAGCTGGATGGAAGCACAAAGATGAATGGATGCCTTAGTAGAAGAATAGAGAGAATGGATACATGAGACAGAAGACCAGGGCATATGGTCTTGAGGAGCTGCAGGACAGTGGTACAGGTTTTGACAGGTGGAGGACGAAGCATGGCTTCAGTCAATGTCAGGGTATCTACTGTGGTTTGTCTTACCAGGGGGATGATGAGTCGCAACATCATTCTGTTGCTGTATGTGGATGGTATATTTGCTAGCAGGGTTAGTACATACAGGGTTTTGCTGAGCTAAGGGTAAGATTAGTTCAGTGGCATGTCAGGAGGAGTTTGGAGCAGCGGAATTCTTTGACATGGGAGGCATGGAGATCACAAGTTGATTTTGTCTCGAGTGGGAGCTGATATGAATCAGGTGTTGACGAGGTTCAAGATGCAGAACCGGAGCACACTAAGGGCTAGACAGGTATAGTGTCCAAAATCACATGAGGTCTGGTATAGACCTGAGTATTCCCATGCAGTGGGAGCTGTCAGAGTTAGGAGCCAATTCAGGGAAGTGGGTTCTCAAGTTTCTGAGAGGGACCGGCAGCAGGTGTTGCTATGCAGGGTCAGGACTTCACTACATGGATTTGTAGGTTCGGATGTGGCAGGGTACTCAAATGACAGGTGGTACACCACGGGATGTGTGGTGGGTTGTCTTCAGGTGGGAGCTTGAAGAGGGATACAAACCAGGAAATAGATTAGATGGGGTACAGGTATAGGTACAGTGTAGCTATTTATCTCCAAGTGGGAGATTGTTAGGATTGTGGAGCTAAAAGCTTCACTAATGCAAATAGGAGAGGAGGTTGTAGGAGAGTTGCTGAGTGTCAGAGACACCGGCGTCGGTCAGGACAACCGACGTCGGCAGGATAGGGCAGGAAGGCAACCGACGTCGGTCAGAGATCGGCCGGCGTCGACGACCCCCAGGCAGACAGGGACCGGTGTCGGTCACCTGTGTGGTTCGACTGCGAGCTAATTACGGGCAGTTAGCTAATGAACCAAGTGTTTGCATGATGAGTGCTAATTTTAGACTCATAGCTACGGATCTAATTATTGTAATTAGATGTCTAATTATTGTTTGATGAGATCTATATAATAGACTCATGGTTGTATTGGAAAAGTGTGCTAGGGAGTAAGAGAGCATAATTATAAGCTCCTTCTGTGTGTGAGGTAGAGCAATGGTGCGTTCCTCCTAGTGCCTCAGTACCAGGTGTGTTGGTGCTGGATTGGAGAGCCAGCTGGGTTCTTCAGGAGTGTAGGATCTTGGTCACAGTTGCATGGCCTATATAGGAGATCTACATGGTAAGTAAGATCATTGATCTGTAGGTGTATGTGTGTGCAAGGTCGAGGTTCACAGGTGAGCAGAACCATTGTTTGATTTGCAGGTGTGCAAGGTCATATAGACAACAACACAACAGGGAGCAGTATCAGGCAGGATCTACTTAGAGTACAGGTGTGTACTCGGATAGAGCAGAGAGGAAGGCAAGGGAGTTCCTTCCATAAGTATGGTCTGTTGAAGTGCAGGTTATTTCAGGTTCATGGGAGATCTACTTGAAGTACCTTGAGTACTTGTGGAGCACGTGGAGTGCTTGTGGAGTGCGTGGAGTGCTTGTGGAGTGCTTGTGGAGTGCTTGTGGAGTGCTCGTGGAGTGCTTGTGGTGTTTCGCAATCCTGACAAGTGGTATCAGAGCATGTTTGTTGTTCTAGATTCCTGACATGATGTGGAAGGTCACAAATCTCTAGGGAGATTAAGTGGTTTAACTTCCATGATTTACAACAATACAGAAATCGAGGAATTACTATTTTTAGACTACACTACTAAAATTGCAATTTGGGGCACTTCCATTAGGGTTTTTGGGGTCAAAATCCATCAAGAAAATATATATTCCATATCACTTCATTATCTTCATTATTATCTTTCCAATGGTTCAAATGGTGAGTCAATTGGAGCTACAGTTCAAAAGTTATGGCTCCCAGAAGTTCTGTTATCAATTGGGGTGGACCCATCACCTGAATTGTCACCTAAATTATTGCTTGGATCATTTTCATGGATATGACACTTGTATTTTCTTATTACACACACTATTTTTTGATGCCATGAGGGACCTCATGCATCTACCCTTCTTACTTGGGTGCCAAGATGGACATCATGGCCCATCCCCCTAGGTAGCTACCCAATATTACTTAGATTTGTTATCACATACATTGATTCAATCTATCTTGACACCCTTGTGAAATTATAGACATGACATACATCTTATATTACATATTTATGTTTATATATATATATATATATATATATATATATATATATATACTATGATGTTATTTTTAAACATTATATTAGATTATCATGCATTTATCATATATGCTCTAGCTAACACACATTTTGCAATACTTTTTACTTTGAGGAAAGTTCTTGCATAAGTTCAATAAATAACCTCAAAAGAGGGGGAATTCAAAGGGGTTTTTCATAGATATCAAGATCCTATATTGCATTCACAATACATTTTTTTAGTACATAGGCTCAATTTCAAAAAATCATACACAAGAAAACATAAAGGAAAAATAAGGAATAAAAAAATAGTACAGTGACAGATTTTAGACTAAATAGAGATTATCACCTAAATAGGGACACTATCACCACATGGAAATACTATCCAAGATGTGTCACTACTATCTAGTAGCCCTAATTTTAGGATAGCTCAAATGGGATAGAATAATACACTAGGTATGGTACAAGTTTGCATAGGTTTAGCTACAAGTTTGATAGTTATGATTAGTTTTTTCTTAGACTCACATTAGCTCATCTTAGATTCATATCAATTTATTAGATTGTGGGAATCATACATAGCATGATCATTCCTATAGCATGGCACATTATTTCCATATGATCAATTACATATAGGTAGATCATATGGAATAAATAAATCAATTTTATTCTCTACATTATATACACCCAACATCATATTATAGGTTACACACTAGTTTCATGCCTTATTCCATCTATGGTGCTTGAGATTCTTAAGTGGCCTAGAGCTACCTAATATACCTGAGAGGTTGTGGAGTTGACATACATAGTTAGATATACTTTTTATATATTTCCATAAATTTACATAATTTATTTTCATATGATTATACTACACATGGGTGGGAAATGATGGAATCATATCCTACTTGAGTTATTGACCCACTCACATGAGAGGGTTAGACACACTATGAGTCCAATCAAAGCTATTCACAAGTTATGATCCACCAATTAGTGGTGGGAAATGATGGAGTCAAAATTGGATTGATTTCTTAAGACACCCACATATTAGGATTGAGCAAGCTATTGGATCAGTCCAAATTATTCAAAGATTGATTACTATATACATGCACACACAGAGGTTATCACCATCTTCATGTATTAGTTTGTGTACCCAATAAGGTGTATTCATTCCTTTCCTCCTTCCCATCTCTTTAATCAATTTTAATTAGTTGCTTCTTTAGTCAACATAAATTTTTTCTTTTGATATCTCTTAATTAAGGACTAATTTATGCATGTTTCATTTGCAGGTCATGCTTTGGATCATACTTCATATACACAGACCTAGATTCACATACGCAGACCTAGCTTCACATAATTAGACTCAATTTCACATGATTTACTTATTAGGTAAGTTTAGGTACACTTATTTTTCATTTATATTAGTTATATTAGCCACAGACCTATCTTAGAGCCTATTATCACACTTTTTTAGATTTTATGAGGACCACATGCATGGCTAATCAACTTAAATGTAGTCTTAGACCCTCATTTCTTGATGTTGGCCCTTCATTCCAATAGTCTACCATCTGGACATTATCACCACATTAAAGACACTAGATCCACATGGTGTTAGTGTCCCCAAAATGGTGCCTATGTCATTTACCTTATATTTATTGAAAAAATATATTTTCAAGTGTAAAATCCTCTTAAGGTTGGCCTAAGTATATTTTAATGTTTTCACAAGTTGTTGTCACTTATATTTTCACCCCTTAAGGAGATTCCTAGCTCTCCTCATCCATGTGGCACAATGGAAACATCTTTCTTTTTATGGATAACAATTTGTTGAGATGAATCTCTAAAAAGGATATTTCCCTTGATGACCTCTTTGAATTAAATTTTTACCTATAAATTTTGGATGAAAATGGTATAGAAAAAACACAAGAAAAATAAAAGGTAATGCACCAATATTAAATTTCTTCCTATTGATTTAAATTATACTACTTAGCGCTAAACAAAGTTTCCTTCACTCAAGACACAACTCAAGATGAATTTTCACATCGATATTTCATAATTTAGGTTTAAGAGGTATTTGAATGATTAGGAGTATAATGGTTGGTTCCTTTGGGAAATACAGCCATAAACCACTTATAAAACACACATACACTTAATATAGAACACTAACAAAGACCTATAACAATTACTCTTCTGTACATTGGAGAACAATCAAGGATAACATGTTATAAAAGACCATCTTCTACTATTGGTTCCTTTGGGATATACTATCATAAAACACTTATAAAACACACATACACTTAATATAGAACACTAACAAAGACCTTTAACAATTACTCTTCTATACATTGGAGAACAATCAAGGATAACCTGTTAGAAAAGATCATCTTCTACTAGTCAAGACCAACAAGATTGCATCAAAAATAAATTTTACAAAATGTAAGTAGGAAATTCACTTGAATTATTTATTCAAGAGATATTAATGTTCAAAATTATCCAGGGTTTCACCATCAACCAACATAGGCTGCTAAAAAGAGCTAAAAGAGTCAATATTTATAGCCTTTGAGAGAAGAGCAATACAAGGGAAGTCTAAAGGTCACTTGGAAACTTATTAATTTGAAAAAATAGGCTAAAATTACATGATAAAGAGATATTTTATGAAAAATTAAATGCCAAGAGGACCAAGTGTCCATACAAGTAATGAAACTAATGAAAAATGGCGTAAAACTCCCAGTATTGGCTCAAAAAACTGCCTTCATAATTTGAACCTATTTGAATGTACCACCACTAACTAGGGATATGTATGATTATTTGTTTTATAGGTAAAGCCTTTAAGCATTCATTTAAATGCATTGGTTACATTCATACTCATCTACAAACTCCTAGAAGGAAGCCATCACTATTTGTAGTCTAAAAACTCGCTTTTTAGTCACCCCTCACACTTGGCATCAAAAATGCCTTAAATTTTCCATTAAAATACATGGGAGCGATTTAATGACACCTATAAATACCCTCCATGTCCTTATATTAATTATAAATGCTTTAAAAATGCTCACACTTGGTTTTTTCACCCTTGTGTCCACTATGCTAGTTTTTATTAGCTGAAAGAAGATCTTGAGTTTGGAAACTTAGAAGTTTTTACATAAAATAAAATTCCATATGGAGTTATTATAAGTCCTAATATTCCACCAAAACTTTATTTTATCTTTAGAATCATTCTATAGCTTGAAAAACACACAAAATAATCAAGAAAACCCTATTTCTCATGTTGTTCATATAATTCCATAAAACTCATCTTGGTGGGAGATATCTTGAGGGAGTCCTCTACATGGTAAAATAAATTTCATTTCCAAACTATGTAATTAGGATATATTTCCAAGCTCATTTTCTCTATTAGGTCTTGGTTGAGGGTTTAGTAGGGTTTTAGGTAGTTTTAGGTCTTAAGCTTTGTTTATAAATCTTTAATGTTTAATATGATACTAAATACCACAAAATTGAATACAAGGTACATTTATAACTCCTCCAATTTCCTTTGGTTCCCATGCATAGTATTATAAAATATATGAGCACTTGAAGACACCCATCGAACTTGTTTTCCTCTTTTCCTGCATGCTTGGACTATGTCAAGGCTAGAATTAGATTTATTATAGATTTAATTTCACTAAAAAAGATTATATATGTCTAATTTCATCCCTCTAACATGTTTAAATCATATGGATAGCCTACCAAGAGTTGGAAATGAAAATGAAGCCCAAATTGGTTCTTGGTCCTTTGAGGGCCTAAAGGGTTTAACATATATTTTGCAAGTTTGGGCTATCTAAGCTGATATTTCATGATTTTTTTGGTATATAATGATTATTGATGCTTAATTAAAACTTTTATTATTACCAAACAACCTCCCAAGCACTCCACTTCTTCCTTTTCTCTCATTCACTAACTAAGCCTAGTGAAAGCTTGTCTAGTTAGACTGTGTGCAAGGGGAATTTTGGTCTAGAGAGAGGTCTGAGCTTGTTATAGTACTTATAATCACTTTTTCACCTTTTTTTAACCTCAATAAATTTTTCCATGAGGTTTTCAAAGTTCCATATCAAGTTTTTTGCTCATTTTTCCCTCACTAACTCACTTTGCCAAACCCTAATTTTCCTAGGTTGCTTGACCTCTGAGACAAAATAGTGAGCTATATCCCTCATCCCATTGGAAAATTGAATATTTTAAGAAATTTTCCAAGTCATATTGATCATTTTTAACAAATAATTTTTTTATTCCATGGTTTAGGTGTCTAACCAACTCCAAATGCCCCAAAAAGGCCTCTAAAAGCCCTATTTTCTTGCATTTTCCTCAAACCTTCCTAAGAGTGACCTATCAAAGACAAGACAATGCCTCTAGATTTTATAACATGTTTAAAATATAATTAATTCTCTTTAATATTTTAACTCATCCAGAATCACTTTTTTCCTTGGATTCCACATGTTCATCTATTGTGCTAAGAGGTTTCCTAGCTCTTTGTACGAACTATTACCCCTTTGGCCAAGTAACGAAGAGTGTATGGACATATTTTATGAGTTTTTTTTATTATTAACCACTTTTTTATTAGTCATAAACCAATTTTAATTTTCCATAACTCTCTTATTTCTCCAAACAAGTCCATGTTTTACCTTACCCTTACTAGTTTGTACCCTAATGTAAGTGCACACAAGGGTCTTGGGGTCTATGTAACATAATTGTGCCCTTGGAGTAGTTTATGAAGTCATTATAATATTTATTGAGGTTTTAATACCTTACATCATAAGGTATGATCTTCCATTTGGTTTCATTTATAGTTTGAACTCACCAAACTGAGCCCCTTTTCCATAGGACTGAGAAACCCTATTTGACTATTGTAGGTGTATATTGAGCATGTTAGGACTTGGTTTATAAAATTGGTGGAACTCCTTGAATCCATATTGATGTTACACATCTATTTTCACCAGTATTATTCCTTTGAAACCTTCATAGCACCATTTGGGATATCTAGCTTAGGGTCACTATCTCATACCCTACTAGATTGAGACACCCCTGCCAATAGATGCATATGGCTTTAACTAAAATTTATCATGGTCTAAAAAGAATTTCTTGACCCCCCATCTTGAGAAAAAAATAATTTTATATCTTCCTATATATTTTTTCACCTTGTATTCTCATTGGATTCATGACTATGTTTCCTTTTACCATGATTGGGATAACCTTATCTATAGACTTACTTGTAGGTTACTTTGGCTCTATTCAATTTTTCCATAAGGTTAAAGTAATTATATTTAAAAATATTGAGGTCACAAAATCTCCTTCACTCACATGAAAATCACTCTAAGTGACCTAAAACCACACTTACACACACATGCTAGCTTTAACCTGTTGACTGAGACACTTTTTTCTCATTGATTCTTGTAGCATTTATTACTTAAAATGGGTCTAGTCAAGATGCTAAAGAACCTCCTTTGAAACCTATTTTCTCAAGAAATTAAAACCTGATCTTGCACTCACCTTTTTAAAACCCAAAATCATCAAAAATTCATTAATTTTGGGGTCATTAATCTAACCCTACTATAGGTGTGTGTTCTCCATATAAGGGACACCTGTAGACATTAATGGGGTTTGTAAGGGAACATTTCAATCCTTTCCTACTTAATTTCAAGCTATTAGTTTAACCTTCCATCTGTTGAAACCATATCATCCATGAGAATTCTCAATGTTTCTCTTTAGATTGTCAAACTTCATTTTTATCTTTAGGCATGTACATGATACTAAAACATCTCAGTGTGTTTTAGAACATGGTTGAGGCCTTCAAAACCATATCTTCCTCTACTCTTTGATATTTATTCTTGGTATAGGTTTTGTTTGTGCTATGGGATGCAAGATGGGATAGGTTATATTCCTTAGAACATTTTTAAATCATGCTTTGAAATACTGATAAGAATCCCCCTAACCTCTATTTTGCCACTTTAAGGACAATTTCCCAGAATATAGCCCTTTATCTCTTCAACATGATCATACACCTCTTTTGATAAATTTCCACTTAAATTAGTTTATCAAGGCTTGATTATGTATCCCACAACCCTAACTGGGTGTTAATTTTCTTCACCCTCCCCATCTAAGCATTTAAGCATCCTACTCAACCACTTATAGGTGGATGTTTTGGTTGTATATAGTGAACTAGATATGAAAAACATGAAACTTTATATGAAATTAAACTTTTTATGATTCCATTAAACATTAAAATGCATATCTATCAATTCTAATAGGTTATAAAACATCTTTTACCCTTCTACACCTCAATATGACATCAACAAGGCCCTGTAAGTGTACATTAGGATGTTTTATGTAGGAAAGACATGGAGTTGATTAAGAACATGTTAGGGAATAGCTTAAAAACAACTCAAATTCATTTTTAAACCTTAAATTAAGTGATATTCATCAAGGAAACCTTGAAACTAGCTTCAACACACCTTTTCAACATGGAAATCACTTGCATATATGTGAAATAGAGCAATCAAAAACATCAATTGATTGTTTTAGCATGGTGAACATGTTTGGGACCACATTTTCACATTTTTGAAACATCTCAATGGGATATATTCAAATATTGATGGATTTAACAACTAAATCATTCTAATTACAACTCTATGGACAAGTTGAACAAACTTATATAGGTGATTGTAAGTGAAACTAAGCATAAAGTTAACTATGGAGATAGACAAGGTAATAAACTACCCAAATGAAGACATGGTGAAAATAAAAAAGGAAAGAGGTGTAAATATGACCATAATACCTATTCAACACCATTTCCCAACTTCAAGAGACCCCTACAAGATAAAAACACTTAAAAAATAAGAAACACTTTAGCTGAACTGCACATGGTGTCACCTTCTTGCATCATGGATTAACTTACTCATCCAAACATTATGAAAGATGAAACTAAGAATGAAGACCATCTAAAAAGGAAGTAAACATCCTATGGAGACCACCTCAGAAATTTTTTCATATATAATTACTTATAATGAAGCAAAACCTATAGGGTACATGAAATAACTAGTAAAAAAGCATAGTCAACTTGTTATCAATGGTTCATAAAGCACAATTGATCAATATTTTCACTCTTGATATGAAAATTAAGGAATTTAAGTATAATATCATCCCACAAAATAATTTTTCTTGAAAACTCATGAGCTATCCATACCAAGTACAAACCTTTAAGTCACTTTTACTTGCTAAGAAGGGTTGAAAAGAAATAAAATAGTTTTGAGCAATAAATGACACTTCCATATAAAAAAACATGGAATCAAGAATGGGAAATATAAATAGTTATTTCTTGACCATTTCCCACATGGCACACTTCCCAAAGAGGTTGTACAAGTGCTAAATTCACCTTTTCCTTCAATAAATCTGCCTTTTTCTAAATAACCTACCAATTTTTAATTGGTTTCAATTACTTAAGACCTCCTAAGACACATGTCATGTGACATCACCCTTTGACACCTTAAAAATTCCTATTAAACCTATACAAAATATTAAATGCACCTTTTTGGCCCATAAAATGACTCAAAAGGACATGTTGGCTAATGAAATTTATGACTAAGGCTAATATATCATTGAATAACATTAAATGACCTATGAAACACCTTATGACAAGATATTATTTCCCCAAAAACATCTATAAAGCCACGTTTTTACTTAGGGGTGCCCTAATTTAACCTAAAAATCAAATTTGGTCAACACAAGCTACAAAACACTATAAATATGTGACTTTTAGACCTTTATCAACTAGATGGAAATTATATGCAAAATACCTATTCAAACATGAAACAAGTTGAGTAAAATAAAGGTCATTAATCCCTATTCTATCCTAATTTTTCATATTACCATCTAGAACTTCCCTAAGCTTAGATTTTTTATATTTCCAATCTTAAGCACACTCAAGGCATTCAAGACCACTATCATTCTAGGATCACTTTCAATTACACTAGCACTTAGGTAGGGAGAAATACATCAAGATTTATCCCTCCTTAGAGTATTGGTATGTATGAAACTCTCTTCACAACATGGTGTTGAGGATGTCTAGCCTATCTTACTAATAAACACACCTTTTACTTCATGCCTTACTTACAAAGCAGATTAGGATTTGTATCATAAATCAACTATTATATGCACAATACAGAGATATAGACTCTATGTATGTAGGAACATAATCTATAAATATATATGTAGTTAAATCCTGAAGTTTAAATTAGTCTTGCACATAGGACATTAGTGCCATTAACAATAAACTTGAGCCACATGGAGCCTATGTCTAAATGTGGTGCTACTATCTAGGAGGGGTTATGATATATGGATCTAGTTGATGACACTTATATCTATTCATATATCATTTTATAGTGTATACACATAATATTTTCAAACTTTATCTTATAATAACCCATCGAGTCTCAATCTCTTTGAGTGCATGCCTTAAGGGGTCCACTGGGAAAGGAGTGGGAAGACCATTGGTGTGTTGCATGATTTTTGTCCTTATGCTACCACTTTTTATCATTCAAACCATATCCTAAAATGATTCCCCTAAGCTTTATATCCTATTTTTCACCCTCTTCTAGTCATTTTTCACCTTCATTATCACTCCCCTTGCCTAAAATCCTTTTTGACAATTTATGATACACTGTCAAACCCATCAACCCTGTACTATAATTGATAAAATTAATTTAGGGTGTAGGTCGACCCTTAGTGGACCTAGATCAAGACCTAATTTTATTTTATCAATAATTATATGGAATTGATTGGTCTAACCCTATCATTTAAAATCTTCGAAAGGATTAGGGTTAAATTCAACTATAAAAACACATTCATTTCATCATTTTTTAGGAAGAGAAGAGAAGAAAAAGAGATATATATTATGCATCTACTTATCCACCATTATACTTTAGGATCATATCTTAGGGTTTCATACTTTCTTTGGAGATATAGATCTTATCTTGTAGAGAAGTCTTTTGAATGCATAGACAAGTCATGTAGCCTAGAGCTGATCTATCCTTGTCATCCTTACATACCATAACAACCTCTTGGGAAGTACCTTGGCCAAGGGAGAGATTGAGGCTCAGTGGCTTCATCTTCAAAGGTAAGTATTCATAACTTTGTTCTTATTTTGTAAGATTATATAGATATGCATTTGTACTTCTCTCCTATGCATTAAGAGTATGCATACATTGATGTGAGTATATATCTTATATGGATGTTTAATTATTATGTTTATTACCCCCACTTTGTGCCACAAGATTTGGTGAGTACTAGATTATATTTACTTTAATTTTGTCATTTATTTACATTAGTTAATATGAAAACATATAACCTAGTTAAGGTTATTGCATAGTTATGATTGACTGAAAGATTTGGAACCCTTCCTAGTGATATTATTATGGTAAGAGATCCCTTGGATAGGTCTATTATATCCATCTCAGTAAGGACCCTAAATATATAATGTATTAACAATTAGAAGTATAAGTAGGATTTATCTTCTCTGAGCTCAGATTAATTTATAGATAAGTTACATTTATCTTTGCATACATTCTAGTGAACCCAACGTGAATCTAACCCTTACAGGTTTTCTTTCACACCATCATTTTTTATCATTTCATTATATTTTTCAATACTTGTCGTACTATATCAAATAAGTCAGTATAGTTATAAATTTTTGTGTACAAGTTTTACACAATCACTTCAAAATGACTATGTTTTATTTGTGTAGGTCTTCATTAAATACAGGTTACTAAATTGAGCAATTTGACATAGTATTCTTCTTCAGCTCTAGATTATCATACACTATTGAACATGTAAACTCTATCTTCTATTTTATTATATCAAAATACAAGTTAAAAAACACTATCAAATGGATCAAATTTGTTAGTTATTTATTCTTTAGCACACATGGTTTTGCATAACATGGTCAAACCAATCGAAGCAATTTATAGAATTTAAAAGCAAAAATTAAACACTATAGAATAAAACTTGTAACCTAAATTATCTTCAATCCCAACAAGGTTACTTTCTTATCTCTCTCTATCATTTTTATTCTTCCTTAAATTATATTTTTCACAAGTTATTAGTCTTCAAATCTACAAACCTACAACTAACTAGGTTGACCTAGTCGGTTTAGTTATGTAGTTAGTCTTCTGTTTGAGAGACATAGTCGACCTACTTGACTCTATTTTTAAAGACCTTAATTTTGAAAAATAGTAATGACCTATTTTAATCTATTTGGTATCATTTTCATATAGTGTTTTCCAAACTGACTCTATACTATTCTTAATCAAGGAATTAACATCTACTCACTAGTAATTAATTCACTTTTCCTTTTCATCTATTTGCATGCTTATAGTAACTCACATAATCTAAATAGGTGGTTTTTAAAATTACCATTTTATTTACACTATTTTACTCTTTTTCACAAACTATCATATCACTTAACATTCAAAAAGCATTTAAACATTTGTCTTCTCAAGGCCTACCTTCTTAGATTTCATGATCAAGGAGGAAGCTGACTTTGTTTTCTAGCCAAGGATAAATACGTGGTTAGTGTTATATATTAGAAAAGCACTTGATACCATTATCTTTTAATGATTATGAAGTGAGGGTGTAGGACCCAATACCAATCCTATACCATTGTTAATATATATCCCTTTCATCCCAAACGTCCTAAAACTAACTTTAGACTACTTTATAGTTCCCTATTTCAACCAACTTTCCTATCACATTCAAATAAAAACTTTCTAATAATTTAATAACATTTAGGGTGACCAATTAGTTAGAATTTAATTTTTAGTTGATTGCTTTCTCTTTGATCATTGTGTGTTGTATTGAAAAACTTTCATTTTATAGCATTGGTTTAAGGTTTATGTTGTGTTCCCCAATTGGATCAATCACATTGATCCAATTATTTGTGTGTTTACGTTCATTCCTACTTAAAACTCATAAAATTTTCCCCCATTTTAGAATACTATAATCTTGGTTAATAAAATATTTTATAGACTATGATTTTACCTTCCTACCAATACTAGATAGTTTGTCTACATGACTATGTCTTCTTATCCCTCTATTTAGTTCTATGCTCAGTAGTACACAATCGACTTGAATGACTATGTATCCTTATAAACTTGTTTAGATTTCTTATCTAAAATACATAGTTAGCCTAAATGACTATACATTCTTATTTTTATATTGTGTTACATAACATAATCAACTAATTTGACTCTATATCCAATTTTTTGACTTTGTCTACGCATCATCATCATCCTTAAATTTTTTCTCTCATCATGAACTTCCTAATTGAGGACAACACAAAGTTGAACTCAAAAAATATGATGAACTTTACCAATACCAATAGGTTTCCCTATACATAACTTATGGATTCCACTTTAGATGAAATTAATTTGCATGTGTCTACTTGCACTAAAAATTAAAGGACTCCTCCTCATGAATATTTAGTTTGTAACCCTATGTTCTTGTTAGAAGATTAACCTAAATTAGAGTATACTCTAGAAATTCTTTTCTTAATTAATGAATTTACCCAACATCAAGAAAATGACCCTTGTACTATTTACAACCTTATGATAAGTGGTCAATAATAATAACCCCATTCACCTTCCCCCACATTATCACATGGATTTAGGGGCAATAGCTTCTTTACTTCTCAACTTCTTCCATCTCTTTTGACCCCTTCTCATATTATGACCTCTTACTCAATTTATTCTACCTCCATGCCAAGCATCTCTATTAACATGGTAGGATCAACATTTAGTGGGCATTTTATAAGACCCACCCTTTTCAATAACTCCAATAGTGCATCATTTACTACCAATGGTAATCATGCCAACAGTGTTTCTTTTTCTTCTAATCCTTCTACTAGTGCACTTTTGAAACACATGCTAATCATGCCACTAGTGCCTCATTTTATACCAATGCCTCTCAATCCACTAGTGTCATACATGCCACTACTCATAGTTGTACCCAAGCCACCAATACCAATGTTAATGATTTGCATGCTATGCATTCTAATCAAAACAATGCTCAAACCCATCAAATTTTGTTGCAAACTATTAATAAAATGAATACTTTCTAAGATAATAATGCCAACCAAATTATGCAAATTCAGAATCACCTTATTCACCTCTAAAATAAACCTCAACAAGTTTGATGGAGAGCACAAAATCAAAATTCCCCTTGACTCCATTTAGAGATTCCCATGGCAACCTCATTCTCCAACCACCTCTTGTTAACACAATTATTAAACATCTTCAAAATGAACCTCTTATGACTCAAATTACCAATATAGATATAGGAGGTATCACCCCTACCATTAGTTACAATGGGACAACTGATCCTACCTTACATTTATAAACATTTATAAATCTATACAAAGATTGGGTCAAGTTAAACACTTTTGCCATTATTAGGCTCTTAGAAAAAACTCTCTCTCAAGATGTTTTAGACTAGTATAATAAATTCAAGTCTCATTCCATCACTATTATGGAATATCTAGTTAATGCTTTAGTACAAGAGTTTCAAACTAGTGACCTCCTTGAGAATACATTGGCTCATTTTATTAATTACTAGCAACTTGAGATGAAAACCACTTAAAATTTCATAAAATGGTAGAAGACCTTATCTAATAATTGTGAACACAACATGGTGGATGATAACCTCTTTCATCTATTCAAAAATGTTCTCTAACCTAAGTTGTCATATCAATTTAAGACTCTCTCTTCATGAACTTTAGAAGAGGCCCTCAACCAAGCCAAGTACCAAGATTTTCTCATGCATAAATTTGATCCATCCCACCCTCTTGTGGGCACCAACATGCTCATCAAAAACTTAAAAAATCATGATAATAATGATGGTTTCACTTATTATTATGATACCATTGATAATATTCAAGGTATTACTCAAGACCATGCTCCAGAACAAGATTTTCCTTTAAACCACACCCATAATCCTCCATTATCTCAAATAAATAACATCAATATTCATAAGTTGTTATCCTTAGTGGAACTTCAAAATCATCTACCAAGTCCTCTTCCATGATAAATTGATCCCACTCACCCTATGAAATCATGATATGATCCCAATAAATTATGTTGGTTTCATGCTAGTTGGGGTAACTCTCATGAGACTTATAGATAATTGCATAACTTAGTTATGGATTTATTCCTTGGTTTAAATTTTGATCATGATTCCCTCATTAGTAAACATAAACAAGCTTATGATATTACCTTCAAACCTCATGAAACACAAAGTAAAAAATCAAGGTTTGAATTAGACTAACGTTCATCTAGCCATTTATAAAGCTCTTCTTCCAAACCATCAAGACAATAATGGCAAGCCTATTCCTCAACCAATAACATTAAAAGTCTTATAAACCCAACTCTTGAAGATAATGTGGTCAACATGAATAATATGTGAAGGGTAGTTGCTTTCATTGATTCTCATCCTACACGCATGCACCAATCATCTCACACTTTCCATGTTATCCAAGATTCTTCCCTAACGCACCTTACAAATTTAGGGCAAGAGGACCTTATCTCTTTTGATGAAAAAATTCCAACACCTCCATTGGATAACACCTCTCATACCATTTCTACAATTTATCCAACCTTTTTACCCATCACCAATACTATTCAACCTTATAATAACAATTCTTCAGATATATTACAATATACACATGTTAGTTTTCTAGGTTGCACCCTCATTGAGGAGAAGATTGTTCATGTCCTAACCTTTGTTATAGAAAAATAGGTGTTTTGATTATGGGCCTAGTCATGCACTTATAAAACTCTCTAGGTTAGATTTATGCTTGTTCCAATGGGGTGAAAACCTTGACTAATCCTATGAAACTCAACATTTAACACTCAACTATGCTAGTATCACTTTACATAAGGTGCAAGCCTTCTATTGTCATCTGAATCACAGTGGAGAAGGGACTAAGGTCATTGTTGGGATAGTTGTACCATGGTAAAACTCTATCTTTGGGGCCTTTGTTAGTGAAATGATGTTTTTAGATTCATGTCTATAAGCCTTTGGTAATCTTGGCTTAATGGCATTTAGGCACTTGAGGGGCAACTAGGTATCCAGTTAAGGGACTTAGGCTTATGTTGGCACTTAGGCATGGACACCATTGTAAGGCACAAGGTCTTAACCATACATATAGTATTTACTATCTTGGGCACAAGGATCCTCATTAGCTATAGGTATGCCATAGATAAGTTAGATTAGAAGCTCATAAGAGCTTAGCATACATTCTATATAATCAAACATTTAACCCATGAAACACTATACAAAGCCTCATCATTAACTAAGATTAACAATAATACATATATAAGTTAATAAAAATTAAGAAAATGATCAAAATAAGTTTTAAAGGCCTAGACACTCATAGCAAGCTTGGTAATTACAAGGGGGAACAATTAGAGCATCCCAAACTAATTATAAGGCTAATAGTGAACATAATGTCTAGAATTAATCTACTAGGGCTTTGATGCTATAATTTTCTCTCCCTCTCCAACTAAAATTAGCTTGCTTTTATAGATCTTCAGAGCATCTTAGGATCATGGGGAATTGGGCATGTTAATCATTGAGCTAGCATTGGAGGTACTCATTCCACCATCTCTACTACACTTATCTTTAATGATTAGTAATTGTATTTTGAACCCATATCCTAATGATGATTGATTCAAAAAGGAGTTGTTAGCCACCTAATACTTGGTGCTATTAGATGATAAAATAGTAATCACAACAAGTGATTGCCTTGTGCCTAGATGTCTGTTGTGTTGGCATGGAACATATACTTAGATAGATTTAGGTCCCAACATTATGGTTGACCAAATTTGACTTTTATTCAAATTAGGTCAACCCCTATTGATCCAAAACTCAAAATTTTTTATTGATAGATAATTTGAGAACATGAAAATAATATGGTAATGATGATTTCTTTGAGAAGAGATGTTTTATTACTCAATATTGTAAATTCAATCATATGCTTATCTCTAGAAAGAGATGTCTAATTTATATTTCAGGTTACATATTCATTTATACATATTTTTAAGGTAGGAGGAGAATTTAGAAAGTCAAAAATATCGAGGGAGATTAAGTGGTTTGACTTCCATAATTTACAACAATACAAAATTTGAGGAATTACTATTTTTAGAAATTTATTATTTTTAGACTGCACTACTAAAATTAAAATTTAGGGAAATTCTATTGGGTTTTATGGGGTTAAAACCCACCAAGTATATCTTGATTCCATCTCACCACATTCTCTTCATTATTATCTTTCTAATGATTCAAACGAGGAGTTAATCAGAGCTATGGTGTAAAAGTTATGGCTCCCAGAAGTTCCATCATTAATTGGGGTAGAATCGTTGCCCAAATTATCACCTGAATTATTGCCCAAATCATTCCTCCCTCCTTGAGAATTAATGGTCCCCATTTCATCAATATTCCTCATCAGGTGTGGTAGTTGTGTCTTAATTTTATTCTCTATGAGCCACTCACCTTGGTGGCTAAGTTGGCCCCTTTTGACCACTCGATAAAGTGAAATAGAGCATCCTCTTGTATTCATCTAGGTGTACACAATATGATCCTCCTCTATTGGAATAAAACTCTATGGATAAATATCATCAATGTCTAGTTATTTTTCTATGACTAAAGCATCCAACAGAGGTGGTTGATATGGTTTGAGGAGCTCCACGTTAAATATTGGATACAGATCGAGGTAGACTGGTAGGTTTAACTCAAAATAATTTTCTCCAACTTTTTTGGTGATGCTATAGGGAACATATCATAGAGGCTAATTTTTTTTGTATGGGCCTACAACTCATTCCTTTTGAATCCATAACCAAAATTTGTCACCCATAGAAAAATTGAGTGCAATCTTATGTTTGTCATGGTGTTGCTTATACTTATGATTCATCTTATCCAAGATGTCATGAACCTATTGTTGTATGTGTTACATTTTTTCAATGAACTTTGTTTATTTTACTACCTTAGATCTCCCATGAGGTGTGTATTCCATGGTGGAGAATAGAATGGATATATCAATTGGTGTCATGGGTTGGAACCTGAAGCATACTTGTAATGGACTGTGCTTGGTCAAGTTGTGTAGGGCCCAATTGTATCCATGTTGTACGAAAAGAAGCCCCTCATCCCATGTGCATGGATGTTTGGAGTGATACATCCAAATCATGTAAAAAATAAGGTAGTTCACCACTTATATCTGACCATCAGTCTATGGATGGAAGGTTGTGGACTTCATCAGCTTGGTATCCATAATCTTCAATAGAGTGGACCAGAAGATGCTCATGAACCTGCTATCTCTATCTGATATAATGGACTTGGAGAGATCAAAATGGACCCATACATGACTAAAATATAGTTGATTAGTTTCTTCAGTAGATATAGTTTTCTTACAAGTAATCATGATAGCATTTTTGAAAAATTATCAACTACAACAAAAATATAGTCCTTGCCATGTTTTGAAGTGGGAAAACCTAAGAGAAAATCCATTAAGATAGATTCCCAAGGCCTGGTTTGTTTTGGAAATGGAATGTACAATCCTTGATTCTTATTTGTTGGCTTGGCTATAGCACATGGGGTGAAGTATTTTAGGTACCTTTCCACATCCTTCCACATATGGGGCCAATAGAAGTGTTTTTGAAGAACTACCAATGTCTACTCTACACTAAAGTGTCTAGTTGTCCTACTAAAATGTGCTTCCCATATCATCTTCTGTTGCTTTATAGATAGAACATATATGTGCCCCATATGAAAAAAGACATTATCTTGAAAATATAAATAAAAAATGTGCTTACCTTCTTGAAACACCTAATATGTATTAGAAAAGGTAGGATTTGCTTCATATAGAACACCCCAAGTGGCAGTCTCATGTCCACACAGGTCAAGAGCTGTTGTGAGTACAATAATTAATGGGTGGATTAGACAATCTATAGCCATATTTGAGATCCCCTTTTTGTGTTTGATTATCAAATGAAATTGTTATAGATATGTGGCTGACTTTTAATGCCTTTCATTTTGTAGTTTTCTCTAAATCTGGATGAAATCCAATGGTCTATGGTCAGTGTAGATGACCATCTCTTTCCTGAAGATGTAGTGTTTCTATTGTGTGTAGGCTTGCACAATGGCATAGATATCATTGTCATATGTTGAGCATTTCTTGATTATATCAGTGAAATTTTCACTATGATATTCAACAAGATGGTCATGTTGCATGATGACAACTCCCATGGCATATTCAGATGCATCTGTCATCAATTTAAAAGGTTGATGCTATTCTGACAAGGTAAGAATAAGGGATGAGCAAAATTTGTTCTTAAAATTCTCAAATGCCCTTTTTTGTATTTTCCCCACTAAAATGTAGCTTTATCACCTAATTTAGTCACTTAGGTTAGTGGCCAAGGAACATGTGAGAATCCAAGAACAAACTTGTGATAGAAATTTGCAACACCCAAAAAATTGTGAAGTTTTGTGAGGGTCCTTGGTGTAGTCCATTATAAAATAACTTGAATCCTCTCTAGATCAGCATGGACCCTTTATTCATTCACAATGTACCCTAGGTACTGAATTAATTTCATCCCAAATGTGTATTTATCAAGATTTGCATATAACATGTGCTCTCAAAGAGTTTGAAGCACTTTACGAACATGTTTCAGATGTTCCTCCCATGTTCTTCTTTAGATGAGTATGTCATCTAGGTGGACAACCACAAATGAGTTGGTGAAGGGTCATAGGATGTCATCCATATGCTCATGAAAGTTGTAGGTGCATTAGTCAAGCCAAAAGGCATAATCAACCATTTAAAGAACCCCTCCTTAGATTTGAATGCAATCTTCCAAACATTGGTGGGATTGATGGGAATTTGGTGATAACTAGATTTGAGATCAATTTTGGTGAATAACTTCACACCATAGAGTTAGTCCATCAGGTCATCAATCCTGGGGAGGGGGTAGTGATTCTTCACAATGATTTTATTTAGGGATTGATAGTTAATGCAAAGCCTCTATGCTTCATCTTTCTTTGGTGCTAAGATAATCAAGCTACCACAGGGTAAAGAGATTAGGTTGATGTGACATTTTTGAATCAATTCTTGAATCTACCTTTTTATCTCATCATTCTCTAAAATTTATCTATGATACACAAAATTATTAGGCAAAGGTGATCATGGGATCAAATTGATAGAATGTTTTACCTGGCAATGAAGTAGAACTCCCATGGGTGACATGAATAAGTAATCATATTCTCCTATGATTTGTCCCATTTGATTCTATTACTGTGTTGATTATGTAGTTAGGACTACAACATCTGCCTTCTTAGATTTTTATGGTTTGACTACCATGAGAATGAATTGTTTTGTCTTCTCCACCAACTCTTACATTACTTGATACTAATTAGGGAGACAAATGTGCGAGGTGGTACCTCTGGTACCTTGTAATGCTACATTCTAAGAGTGAGGGTGATTTTTTAGGTTCATGATTCATAGATGCCATGTTGATCATGCATGAATGGTTTACCAAGGAGTATATCACAAACATCTAGATTGACCACACCATATAAGACTTCATCTTGGCAAGGTTTTATTACATATGAAAGAAGGCACTAATAAGTGACATGAAGATCTCTCCCTAGGTTCAACCATCCAATACTATATAGCTTTGGGTGAGGCTTCATGAATATATTTATAATTTTCACAACTTTAGAATAGATTAAATTCTTTTGACTCCCACTATCAAAAATGAAATGTAGAGGCTTACCTTTTACCCATAATTTGGAGTGAAACAACCTTTCCTTATCATCTAGCCTTTCCTCATGGGTCTATGATGAAGCAATGATGGTATCTGGCTCAACATCTATAATATCTTCTTCATCCTCTTTGACTACAAGGTATGTATGAGACAAAGCAGTAGATATCAAGTATTGTGACTCAGAAAGTAGTGACTTGATGGCTCAACATTCTTCTTTGGAGTGATTTCTAGTTTTGTGGTAATCACACCATTTTCCAATCTTCCTCTTCTAGAATTTCTTATCTTGAAAATCCTTTTACTTCTAATTTTAGCCTCTTTTTTGACCTTCCTTATCACTTTCCCATTTTGAAGGCTGACTCTTTGTATTCTTTCTTCCATGTTTCTTCTCAATCTTCACTATAAACTTGTATGCCTCACTGAAGGTTTCCAAATTGAAAAGTTCTATTTCCCCCCGTATGTACCATTTTAGTCCACCATGATATTTGAGAGTCTTATGTTTCTCACTTTTTTGGATGCCCAATCTTGTAAACAGAGAATGAAACATGTTAGTGTAATTTTGAACAAATTGGTCCTTACCTTGGCAAAGTTGTTGCCACTGTATGTATAGATCATCATATAATCCAATGGGATAGTATTCTTCCTTTACTAATTCCATGAAATCATCCCAAGTAGGTTCTACCTCAAGGCCAATGTCATCTACATTGAACCTCTTTTTTTACACTTCCCACCAATTTTTCATGGGAAATGATGCTTTTAAAAGAGCAAAAGTGATCTTTTCTCCATCGATGAATTTATTTACAGAAAAATAGGAAGATAATTGATCCAACCAATTTTTTAATACATCAACATTGATTTTGCCTTCAAATTTAGGGATATCAAAATTCACATGAACCTTGAAGGGTGTTGGGGCACTTGAAAGACATTCCATGGATAAGGAGCTAAGAAGTACAGATGAGGAGCTAAGAAGTATAGATGACGAGCCAAAATTTCCCATCGAGATTTATTGGAGAATTTGGGTGAATTGTTGCAACATCTACACTTATTTTTGTTGGAGGGATTTATTCACTATTTTCTTGTAGGTATCATATGTCTCAGTATTGTCTACCATTTGAGGACATTTGGAGTGAATAGGTGGATAGTTTGGAAGCTCTATTATTTTCCATCCAAGTTTCTTATAGCCTGACTTCATCTTTAGGACCATACACTCTCAATACAAACCACTTTGATACCACTGATCCAAATATCAAAAGTTTTTATTGATAGATAGTTCAAGAACATGAAAATAACACAATAAAAATGATTTCTCTAAGAAGAGATTTTTTATTACTCAACATTGCAAATACAACCATATGCTTATCTCTGGGAAGAGATGCCTAATTTCCATTTTGGGTTACATCTTCATTTATAAATATTTGCAAAGTAGGAGGAGGATGTATAAGGTCACCAATATCAAAGGAGATTAAGTGGTTTAACTTCCATAATTTAAAACAATACACAATTTGAGGAATTATTATTTTTAAAAACTTATTATTTTTAGACTGCACTACTAAAATTAAAATTTGGGGTAGTTCCATTGGATTTTTTTGGGTAAAAATCCACAAAATATATCTATGTGCCATCTCATTGCATTTTACTCATTCTTATCTTTCCAATAGTTCAAACGAGGAGTCAATCAGAGTTATGGTGCAAAAGTTATGGCTCACAAAAGTTCCATTATCAATTGGGGTAGAACCATTGCCTGAATTATTGCCCAGATCATTGCTCCCTCCTTGAGAAGAAATAGTCCCCATTGCATTAATATTCCTCATCAAGTGTGGTAGTTTTATCTTAATTTTATTCTCTATGATCCACTCACCTTGGTGGCTAAGCTGGTCCCTTTTGACCACTTGATAAATTAGAATAGAGCATCCTCTTATTGTCTTCATCCAGGTGTCCACAATCTGATCCTCCTCCACTAGAGCAAAACTCTGCATATCAAGCTCATCAATGTCCAGTTGTTATTTTATGACTAAAGTGTCTAAAAAATATGGATGATATGGTTTGAGGAGCTCTACATTGAATATTGGATGTAGACCAAGGTAGGCTGGTAGGTTCAACTCAAAAGCATTTTCACCATCTTTTCTGGTGATGGTGTAGGGACCATATCATAGAGGCTAAATTTCTTTGTGTAGGCCTGCAAGTCATTCCTTTTAAATCTACAACCAAACTTTGTCACCCATAGCAAAATGGTGTGCAATCTTATGTTTATCATGGTGTTGCTTATACTTTAGATTCATCTTCTAGAAGATGTCATGAATCTACTACTAGATGTGTTGCATTTATTTAATGAACTTTATTGCTTTTGTTGTCTTATATCTCCCATGAGGTATGTATTCCATGGTAGAGAATGGAAAAACTATATCAATTGGTGCCATGGGTTGGAACCCAAAGCATACTTTAAATGGACTATGCTTGGTCAAGCTATGCAGGGCTTGATTGTATCTATATTGTATGAAAAGAACCCCCTCATCCCATATGTGTGGATGTTAGAGTGATACATATAAATCATGTGAACAATCAAGTGGTTTACCACTTCTATCTAACCATTAGTTTATGGATGGAAGGTTGTGGACTTCATCATCTTGGTATCCATCATCTTCCATAGAGTGGACCAAAAGATGCTCAGGAGCTTGTTGTCTCTATCTGAGACAATGGACTTGGGGAGAACAAAATGGAGCCATACATGACTAAAATAAATTTGAGCAATTTATTTAGTAGATATATTTTTCTTACAAGAAATCATGATAGCTAATTTTGAAAAATGATCAACTACAATAAAAATATAGTCCTTACTATGTTTTGAAGTGGGCAAACCTGAGAGAAACTATATTGAGACAGATTCACAAGGCCTGGTTGGTTCTAGAAATGGCATGTACAATCCCCGATTCTTCTTTGTTGGCTTGTATATCACACATGGAGTGCAAGACTTGTTTTACCTTTCCACATCCTTCCACATATCGGGCTAGTAGAAGTGTTTTTAAAGAACTACAAATATCTTCTCCACACCAAAGTGTCCAACTATCCTAATGAAATGTACTTCCCATATCATCTTTTGTTACTCTATAGCTAGAACATAGATGTGCCCCATGTGACAGAGGACATTATCTTGAAAATAGAAATTAGAAATGTGCTTACCTTCTTGAAGCACTTGATATGTATTAGCAAAGGTAGGATTTACTTCATATAGAGCACCCAAAGTGGTAGTCTCATATCTACATAGGTCAAGAACTATTGTGAGTTAAATAATTGGTGGGTGGATCAGATAATTTATGGCCATATTTGAGCTCCCCTTTTTGTGTTTGATTATTAGATGGAATTTTTGTAGATATATGGACCACTTTTGGTGCCTCTCATTTCATACTTTTCTCTATGTCTAGATGAATTCCAATAGTGTGTGGTCAGTGTGGATGACTATATATTTTCCCAAGATGTAGTGTTTCTATTATTTTCAAGCTTGCACAATGGCATAGAGATCCTTGTCATATGTCAGGTATTTCCTGATTGTATCAGTGAAAGTTTCACTATGATATGTAATAATATGGCCATGTTATATGATGATAGCTCCCATGGCATATTTATAATCATCTATCATCAACTCAAAAGGTTGATGAAAGTATAACAAGGCAAGAACAGGAGCTGAGTAAAGTCTATTTTTCAAATTCTTAAATGCCCTTTGTTGTATTCACCCCACTAAAATATAGCTTTAGCTCCTCCTTTAGTCACATGGGTTAGTGGCCAAGAAACATGTGAAAATCCAAGAACAAACCTTTGATATAAATTTTCAAGACCCAAGAAGCTATGAAGTTCTATGAGGGTCCTTGGTGTAGGCCATTCTCAAATAACCTCAATCTTCTCTAGATTGACATGGACCCCTTCCTCATTCACAACGTATGCCAAGTATTGAATTATTTTCATCTCAAATGTGTATTTATTGATATTTGCATACAATTTGTGCTCTTGAAGAGTTTGAAGCACCTTACGAACATGTTGTAGATGTTCCTCCCATGTTCTATTGTAGATGAGTATGTCATCTAGGTAAACAATCATGAATGAGTTGGTGAAGGGTCATAAGATGTCATCCATCATCCTCATGAAAGTTGTAGGTGCATTAGTCAAGCTAAAAGGCATAACCAACCATTCAAAGATCCCTCTTTATATTTGAATGCAATCTTCCAAACATCGATGGGATTGATATATTTGAGATCAATTTTGGTGAAGAACTTCACACCATGAAGTTGGTCCAATAGGTCATAAGTCTTGGGGAGGGGGTAGAGATTCTTCATAGTGATTTTATTTAGGGCTTGATAGTCAATGCAAAGCCTCCATGTTCCATCTTTATTTGGTGTTAGGACAATAAAGCTACCACAAGGCAAAGAGATTGGGCTGATGTGACCTTTTTGTAATGAATTCCTAAATCTACCTTTTTATCTCATCACTCTCCAAAACTAATCTATGATACATAAGAATATTAGGCAAAGGTGATTTTGTGATCAAATCGATAGAATGTTTTACCTAGTAGTGAAGTGAAAAACCTATGGGTGACTTGAATAAGTCATCATATTCTCCTATGATTTATCCTATCTACTTTTATTATTGTGTTGATTATGTAATTAGGACTACAACATCAGCCTTCTTGGATTTTTATGGTTTGGCCACCATGAGAACGAATTGCTTTGTCTTCTCCACCAATCTTTTACATTGCTTAGTACTAATCAGAGAGATAGATGTGGAAGGTGGTACCTCTGGTACCCTATAGTGTCATGTTCCAAAAGTTAGGGTAATTCTTTGGGCTCATGATTCATAGATTTCATGTCGATCATACATGAATAACTAACCAAGGAGTACATCACAAACATCTAGATTGATCACAACACACAAGACTTCATCTTGGAAAGGTTTTTAGCATATGAAAGAAGACACTGATGGGTGACATGGAGGTCTCTCCCTGGGTTCAACCATCCAATACTATATGGCTTTGGGTGAGGCTTCATGGATAGATTTATATTTTTCACAACTTTAGTAGAGATTAAATTCTTTTGACTCCCACTATCAAGAATAAAATATAGATGCTTACCTTTTACCCATAATTTGGAATGAAACAACCTTACCTTATCATTTGGCCTTTCCTCTTAGGTCTGTGTTGAAGCAATTATGGTATTAGGCTCAACATCTATAATCTATTCTTCATCCTCTTTGACTACAGGGTGTGTATGAGATAGAGCAGTAGATGTCAAGTATTATGACTTAGAAAGTAGTGACTTGATGGATCAACATTCTTCTTTGAAGTGAGTTTTAGTTTTGTGGTAATCACACCATTTTCTAGTCTTCCCCTTCTAGGGTTTATTATCTTGAAACTCCTTTTGCTTCCAATTTTTGCCTTTTATTTGACCTTCCTTATCACTTCTTCATTTTGAAGGCTGACTCTTCATATTATTTATTCTATGCTTCTACTCAATATTCACTACAAAATTGTATGCCTCACTAAGGATTTCTAAATTGAAGAGTTCCATTTCCCCCTATATGTACCATTATAGTCTACCATGATATTTGAGTCTTATGTTTCTCACTTTCTTGGATGCCCAATCTCATAGATAGAGAATGAAACATGTTAGCGTAATCTTAAATAGATTGGTCCTTACCTTAGCGAAGTTGTTATCACTATATGTATAGATCATCATATGCTCCAATGGGATAGTATTCTTCCTTTATCAATTTCATGAAATCATCCCAAGTAGGTTCACCTTAAGGTCAATGCCATCTGTACTAAACCTCTTTTTGTTCACTTCCTACCAATATTTTATGGGCAATGATGCTTTCAAAAGACAAAAAGTAATCTTTTTTCCATCGATGAATTTATTTATAGAAAAGTAGGAAGACAATTGATTCAACAAATTTTCTACTATATCATCATTGATTTTACCTTAAAATGTAGGGATATCAAAACTCACTTGAACTGTGAAGGGTGTTGGGGCATTGAAAGGATGTTTCATGGATGAGGAGCTACGAAGTACAGATGAAGATCCCTAATTTCCCATCAAGATTTGTTGTAGAATTTGGGTGAATTATTTCAGCATGTGTAATCTTTGCCATTAGAGGGATTCATTCACCATTTCTTTGAAGGGATCAGATGTTTCAATGTTGTCCACCATTTGAGGTTGTTTAGAGTAAATAGGTGGATAGTTTGGAAGCTCTATTATTTTCCACCCAAGCTTCTTGTAGCTTGACCTCATCCTTAGGATCATACACTCTCAAGATAAACTACTTTGATACCACTGATCTAAAACTCAAAAGTTTTGATTGATAGATAATTCAAGAACACAAAATAACATAATAACAATGATTTTTTTGAGAAGAGATGTTTTATTATTCAAGGTTACAAATACAAGTATATGGCTATCTCTGGGAAGAGATGTCTGATTTCCATTTCAAGTTACATCTTCATTTATACACATTTTGAAGGTAGGAGGAGGATGTGGAAGGTCACCAATCTCAAGGGAGATTAAGTGGTTTATCTTCCATAATTTATAACAATTCAAAATTTGAGGAATTACTATTTTTAGAAACTTACTATTTTTAAATTGTACTACTAAGATTGAAATTTGGGGCACTTTCATTAGATTTTTAGTGTTCAAACCCACCAAGTGAATCTCAATGACATTTCATAAGCAATTCCATGATAAACATCAGATTGCACACCATTTAGTATTGGGTGAAAATTTTTGGTTACAGCTTAAAATTAATGAATTTTAGGCCCACACAAAAAATTTCAGCCTCTGTGATATGGTCCCTACACCATCACCATAAAAGTTGGAGAAAACTTTTGAGTTGAACCTACTAGCCTACCTTGGTCTACATCCAATATTCAATGTGGAGCTCCTCAAACCATATCATCAACTTCTATTGGACACTTTAGTCATAGTAAAACAACTAAACATTGATGAGCTTGATCTGTATAGTTTTGCATTTGTTCAACCTATTGCTAGATGAATAAAAAATATAAACTATCTTATGTTTATCATGGCATTTGTTCAACCTATTGCTAGATGAATAAAAAATATAAACTATCATATGTTTATCATGGCAATGCTAGATGTGTTGCATTTGTTCAATAAACTTTGTTGCTTTTGCTTCCTCAAATCTCCCATGAAGTGTGTATTCCAAAAATATAGTCCTTGCCATGTTTTGAAGTGGGAAAACCTAAGAAAAAATCTATTGATATAGATTCCCAAGGCTTGGTTGGTTTTGGCAATGGCATCTAAAATCCTTGGTTCTTATTTGTTGGTTTGGCTATCACACATGGGGTGAAAGATTTGAGGTACCTTTCCACATCCTTCTACATATGGGGCTAGTAGAAGTGTTTTTGAAGAAATATCAATGTCTTCTTTGCACCAAAGTGTCTAGCTATCCTACTAAAATGTGCTTACCATATCATCTTCTATTTCTCTATATCTAGAACATAAATGTGTCCCATGTGATAGAGGACATTATCTTACAAATAGAAATAAAATTTGTGCTTACCTTCTCAAAGCACCTAATATGTATCAGCAAAGCTAGGATTTACTTCATACATAGCACCCTAGGTGGTAGTCTCATGTTTGTATGGGTCAAGAACTATTAAGAGTGTAATAAATGGTGAGCATCTTAGACAATATATGGTTGTATTTGAGCTCCCCTTTTTGTGTTTGATTATTAGATGGAATTACTATAGATATGTGGCCCACTTTTGGTGCCTCTTATTTTTTAGTTTGATCTATGTTTGGATGAATTCCAATAGTGTGTGGTTAGTGTGGATGACCATCTCTTTCACCAAGATGTAGTGTTTCCATTATTTATAGGCTTACACAATGGCATAGAGCTCCTTGTCATATGTCAGGTATTTCCTAATTGTATCAATGAAAGTTTCACTATGATATTTAATAGGATGGCCATATTGCATGATGATAGCTCCCATGGCATAATTTGATGCATTTGTCATCAACTCAAAAGGTTGATGCAAGTTTGACAAGGCAAGAACAAGGGTTGGGCAAAGTATGTTCTTCAAATTCTCAAATTCCCTTTGTTGTATTTTACCCCACTAAAATGTAGCTTTAGATCCTCCTTTAGTCACTTAGGTTAGTGGCCAAACAACATGTGAGAATCCAAGAACAAACCTATGAGAGAAATTTGTAAGACCTAAGAAGCTACAAAGTTCTATGAGGGTACTTGGTGTAGGCCTTTCTCTAATAACCCTAATCTTCTCTGGATCGACATGGACCCCTTCCTCATTCACAATGTACCCTAGGTACTACATTTTTTTCATCTTGAATGTGCATTTGTTGAGATTTGCATACAAATTATGCTCTCAAAGAGTTTGAAGCACCTTATAAACAAGTTGTAGATGTTCCTCCCATGTTTTATTATAGATGAGTATGTCATCTAGGTAGAAAATGATGAATGAGTTGGTGAAGGGTTGTAAGATGTCATCCATTATCCTCATGAATGTTTTAGGTGTATTAGTCAAGCCAAAAGGAATAAACAACCATTCAAAGATCCCCTCCTTAGATTTGAATGCAGTCTTCTAGACATCGGTGGGATCAATGGGAATTTGGTGATATCCAAATTTGAGATCAATTTTGGTGAAGAATGTCACACCACAAAGTTGGTCCAATAGGTCATCAATCCTAGGGAGGGGGTAGTGATTCTTCACAGTGATTTTATTCAGGGCTTGATAGTTAATGCAAAGCCTCCATGTTCTATATTTATTTGGTGAGAGGATAATTAGGCTACCACAGGGTGAAGAGCTTACCCTGATGTGACCTTTTTGAATCAATTCTTGAACCTACCTTCTTATCTCATCATTCTCCAAAACTGATATATGATGCATATGACTGTTAGGCAAAGGTGATCCTGGGATCAAATAGACAGAATGTTTTACCTGGTAGTGAAGTGTTACTCTCATGTGTGACTTAATTAAGTCATAATATTCTCTAATGATTTGTCCCATTTCCTTTTGTTGTTGTGTTTATTGTGTAGTCAAGACTACAACATCAACCTTCTTAGATTTCTATGGTTTGACCACTATGATGATGAATTGATTTTTCTTCTCCACCAATCTCTTACATCTTTTAGCACTAATCAGGGAGACAAATGTGGGAGGTGGTACCTTTGGTACCCTATAGTGATGCATTCCAAGAATGAGGGTGATTCTTCAAGTTTATGATTCATAGATGCCATGTCGATCATACATGAATGGCTAACCAAGGAGTACATCACAAACATCTAGATTGACCACACCACATAAGACTTTATCTTGGAAAGGTTTTATTTCATATGAAAGAAGACATTGATGGGTGACATGGAGGTCTCTACCTGGGCTCAACCATCTAATATTGTATGGCTTTAGGTGAGGCTTCATGGATAGATTTAGACTTTTCACAAATTTAGTAGAGATTAAATTCTTTTTACTCCCACTATTAAGAATGAAATGTAGAGGCTTAGTTTTTACCCATAATTTGGAGTGAAACAACATTTCCTTATCATCTAGCCTTTCCTCATGGGTCTATGATGAAGAAATGATGGTATCAGGCTTAACATCTATAATCTCTTCATATTCTTTGATTATAGGGTGTGTATGAGATAGAGTAGTAGATATCAATTATTATGACTTAGAAAGTAGTCACTTGATAGCTCGACATTCTTCTTTAGAGTGAGTACTAATTTTGTGGTAATCACACCATTTTCTAGTCTTCCCCTTTTGGGGTTTCTTATCTTTAAACTCTTTTTACTTCCAATTTTGACCTCTTGTTTGATTCTCCTTGTCACTTTTCCATTTTAAAGGTTGACTCTTCATATTCTTTCTTCCATACTTCTGCTCAATCTTCATTGTGAACTTGTATTCCTCACTGAGGGTTTCCAAATTGAAGATTTTTATCTCCCCCTCTATGTACCATTATAGTCCACCATGATATTTGAGTCTTATGTTTCTCACTTTTTTAGATTCCCAATCTTGTAGACAAAGAATGAAACATGTCAGTATAATTTTGAATAGATTGGTCCTTACCTTAACAAAGTTACTGCCACTATATGTACAGATCATCATATGCTCCAATGGGATAGTATTCTTCCTATACCACTTCCATGAAATCATCCCAAGTAGGTTCCACCTCAAGGCCAATGTCATCTATATTGAACCTCTTTTTGTACACTTCCCACCAATTTTTCATGGGCAATGATGCTTTGAAAAGAACAAAAGTGATCTTTTCTCCATCAATGAATTTATTTATAGAAAATTAGGAAAACAATTGATCCAACCAATTTTCTACTACATCAACATTGATTTTGCCTTCAAATTTAGGGATATCAAAATTCACCTGAACCTTGAAGGGTGTTGGGGCACTGAAAGGATGTTTCATGGATGAGGAGCTAAGAAGCACAGATGAGGAGCCATAATTTACCATTAGGATTTATTGGAGAATTTTGGAAAATTATTGTAGCATCTACACTTGTTATGATTGGAGGGCTTTATTAACCATTTCCTTAAAGGGATTAGATGTCTTAGTGTTGTCTACCATTTGAGGTCATTTGGAGTGAAAAGGTGGATATTTTGGAAGCTCTATTATTTTCCACCCAAGCTTCTTGTCACTTGACCTCATCCTTAATATTATACACTCTTAAGAGAAACTGCTCTGATACCACTGATCCAAAACTCAAAAGTTTTTATTGATAAATAATTCAAAAACATGAAAATAATATAGGAATAATGATTTCTCTAGGAAGAGATGTCTAGTTTCTATTTTGGGTTACATCTTCATTTATACACATTTTTAAGGTAGGAGGAGGATGTGGAAGGTCATCAATCTCAAGGGAGATTAAGTGGTTTGACTTCCACAATTTACAACAATATAAAATTCAAGGAATTACTATTTTTAAAAACTTATTATTTTAGACTACACTACTAAAATTGAAATTTGGGGCACTTCCATTGGGTTTTCTAGGGTCAAAACCCATGAAGAAAATCTCAATTCCATCTCATCACATTCTTCTCATTCTTATCTTTCTAATGGTTCAAATGGGGAGTCAATCAAATATATGGTACAAAAACTATTTCTCCTAAAAGTTTTGTCATTAATTGGGGTAGAACCATCACCCAAATTGTTTCTTGAATTATTATCCAGATCATTCCTCCCTCCTTAAGAAGCAATGGCCCCCATTACATCAATATTTCTCATCAAATGTGGCATTTGTGTCTTAATTTTATTGTCTTTGAGCCACTCACCTTGGTGGCTAAGCTTGCCCCTTTTGACCACCCAATAAAGCATAATAGAGATTCCTCTTGTTATCTTCATTCACGTGTCCACAATCTAATCCTCCTCCACTGGAGCAAAAGTTGTGGATCAAGCTCATCAATTTCCAGTTGTTCTTCTATGAATGAAGTGTCCAACAGAGGTGGATGATATGGTTTAAAGAGATCCACATTGAATATTAGATGCAGACCAAGTTAGGTTGGTAGATTTAACTCAAAATAATTTTCTCCAACTTTTCTAGTGATGGTGTACAGACCTTATCACAGAAGCCAAAAATTTTTGTGTGGATTTGCAAGTCATTCCTTTTAAAGTAGCAACCAAAATTTTTCACCCATAAAAGAATGGTGTGTAATCCTATGTTTGTCATGGTGTTGCTTATACTTCTGATTCATCTTCTCCAAGATGTCATGAACCTGCTGCTAGATGTGTTGCATTTGTTCAATGAAATTTGTTGATTTTTCTCCCTTAGATCTCCCATGAGGTGTGTATTATATGGTAGATAATAGAAAGACTATATCAATTGATGCCATGGGTTTGAATCCAAAGCATACTTTGAATGGACTATGCTTGGTCAAGCTTTATAGAGCTCGATTATATCCATATTGTATGAAAATTAGCCCCTCATCCCATGTGTATGGATATTTGGATTGATACATCTAAATCATGTGAAAAATTAGGTGGTTCAACACTTCTATCTGACCATCAGTCTATGGATGGAAGGCCATAGACTTCATCAGCTTGGTATCCATCATCTTTCATAGAGTAGACCAAAAGATGCTCAAGACCTTATTGTCTCTATCTAAGATAATGGACTTGGGGAGACCAAAATGGAGCCATACATGACTAAAATATGGTTAAGCAGTTTCTTCAATAGATATATTTTTATTACAAGTAATCATGATAGCCATTTTTGAAAAATGATCAACTACAACAAAATATAGTCCTTGCCATGTTTTAAAGTGGGCAAATATGAGAGAAAATCCATTAAGATAGTTTCCCAAGGCCTAGTTGGTTCTAGCAATGGCATGCACAATCCTTGATTCTTATTTGTTGGCTTAGATATCTTACATGGGGTGAAATATTTGAGGTACCTTTCCACATCATTCTCCATATGGGGCTAGTAAAAGTGTTTTTGAAGAACTACCAATGTCTTCTCTACACTAAAGTGTCCAGTTGTCCTACTGAAATGTGCTTCCCATATCATCTTCTATTGCTCTATAGTTGGAACACAGATGTGCCCCATGTGATAAAGGACATTATCTTGAAAATATAAATAAAAAATGTGCTTACCTTTTTGAAGCACCTAATATGTATTAGCAAAGGTATAATCTACTTCATACAGAGCACCCCAAGTGGTAGTCTCATGTCTGAACAGGTTAAGAACTGTTGTGAGTGTAGTAATTGGTGGGTGGCTCAGATAATCTATGGACATATTTGAGCTCCCATTATAGTGTTTGATTATCATATGGAATTTCTATAGATATGTGGCCCAATTTTGGTTCCTCTCATTTCACAGTTTGCTCTACATCTGGGTGAATTCCAATAGTTTGTGATTAGTGTGGATGACTATCTCTTTCCCTAAGATGTAGTGTTCCCATTATTTGTAGGCTTACATAATGGCATATATCTCCTTGTCATATTTTGGGTATTTCTTGACTATATCAGTGAAAGATTCACTATGATATGTATTAGCATGGCCATGTTGCATAATGGTAGCTCCCATGGCATATTCAGATGTATCTGCCATCAATTCGAAAGGTTGATGCAAGTATAACAAGGCAAGAATAAGGGATGAAAAAAGTCTATTCTTAAAATTATCAAATTCCATTTGTTTTATTTCTCCCCACTGAAATGTAGCTTTATCTCCTCCTTTAGTCACTTAGGTTAGTGGCCAAGCAACATATGAGAATCCAAGAACAAACTTATGATAGAAATTTTTAAGACCCAAGAAGCTACAAAGTTCTATGAGGGTCCTTGGTGTAGGCCATTCTCAAATAACCTAAATCTTCTTTGGATCAATATAGACCCATTCCTCATTCACAAAGTACCTTAGGTACTAAATTATTTTCATCCCAAATATGCATTTGTTAATATTTGCATACAACTTGTGCTCTCAAAGAGTTTGAAACACCCTAAAAACATGTTGTAGATGTTCTTCCCATATTATATTGTAGATGTGTATGTCATACAAGTAGACAACGATGAATGAGGTGGTGAAGTGTCATAAGATGTCATCCATCATCCTCATGAAATTTTTTGGTGCGTCAGTCAAGCCAAAAGGCATAACCAACCATTCAAAGAGCACCTCCTTAGATTTGAATGTAGTCTTCTAGAAATCAATGGGATCAATGGGAATTTGGTGATAACCATATTTGAGATCAATTTTGGTGAAGAACTTTTCACCATAGATTTTGTCCAGCAGGTCATCAATCCTAGGGAGGGGGTAACGATTCTTCATAGTGATTTTATGTAGGGCTCAATAGTCAATGCAAATCCTCCATGTTCCATCTTTCTTTGGTGATAGAACAATCGAGTTGCCATAGGGAAAAGAGCTTACCATAATGTGACCTTTTTGAATCAATTCTTGAATCTTCCTTTTTATTTCATCATTCTCTAAAACTGATCTGTGATATATAGGACTGTTAGGCAAAGGTGATATTAGGATCAAATAGATAGAATGTTTTACTTGGTAGTGAAGTGGAACTATCATGGGTGACTTAAATAATTCAACATATTCTCCCATGATTTGTCCCATTTTCTTTTATTGTTGTGTTGATTATGTAGCCAGGATTGCAACATCAGCCTTCTTGGATTTTTGTAGTTTGACCACTATGATAATTAATTGCTTTGTATTCTCCACCAGTCTCTTAGATTTATTAGAAATAATCATGGAAATAGATGTGGGAGGTGGTATCTCTAGTACCCTATAGTGCTACATTCCAAAAGTGAGGGTGATTCTTTGAGTTCATGATTCATAGATGCCATGTCAATCATACATGAATGGCTGATCAAGGAGTACATCACAAAAATCTAGATTGACTACATCACATAAGACTTAATCTTGGAAAGGGTTTATTACATATGAAAGAAGACACCAATGGGTGACATGAAGGTCTCTGCCTAAGCTCAACCATCCAATATTGTATGGCTTTGGGTGAGGCTTCATGGATAGATTTAGACTTTTCACAACTTTAGTAGAGATTAAATTCTTTTAACTCCCACTATCTAGAATGAAATGTAGAGGCTTACCTTTTACCCATAATTTGGATTAAAATAACCTTTCCTTATCATCTAGCCTTTCCTCATGGGTATGTGATGAAGAAAATATGGTATCAAGCTCATGATCTACAATCTCTTCTTCATCTTCTTTGACTACAGGGTGTGTATGAGATAGAGCCATAGATGTCTAGTATTGTGATTCAAAAAGTAGTGACTTGATGGCTCAACATTCTTATTTGGAGTGAGTTCTAGTTTTGTGGTAATCACACCATTTTTTAGTCTTCTCCTTCTAGGGTTTCTTATCTTGAAACTATTTTGGCCTCTTATTTGACCTTCCTTGTCACTTTCCCATGTCAAAGGCTAACTCTTTGTATTCTTTCTTCCATGCTTCTGCTCAATCTTCACTATGAACTTGTATGCCTCATCAAGGGTTTCCAAATTCAAGAGTTATATTTCCCCCATATGTACCATTGTAGTCCACCATGATATTTGAGAGTCTTATGTTTCTCACTTTCATGGATTTGTAATCTCATAGATAGAGAATGAAACATGCCAGTGTAATCTCTAACAGATTGATCTTTACCTTGGTGAAGTTATTTTCACTATATGTACATATCATCATATGCTCCAATGGGATAGTATTATTCCTTTACCACTTCCATGAAATCATCCCAAGTAGTTTCCACCTTAAGGCCAATGTCATCTATATTGAACCTCTTTTTGTACACTTCCCACCAATTTTGCATGGGCAATGATGCTTTCAAAAGAGAAAAAGTGATCTTTTCTCCATCGATGAATTTATTTATAAAAAATTAGGAAGATAATTGATCCAAAAAAATTTCTAATACATCAACATTGATTTTGCCTTCAAATGTAGCGATATCAAAATTCACTTAAACCTTGAAGTGTGTTGGTGAACTAAAAGGATGTTCCATGGATGAGGAGCCAGGAAGTGTAGATGAGGAGCCAAAATTTCTCATTGGGATTTGTTGGAGAATTTGGGAAAATTATTATAGCATCTATGCTTATTTCCATTGGAGGGATTTATTCACCATTTCCATGAAGGGATCAGATGTCTCGGTGTTGTCTACCATTTGAGGTCATTTTGAAAGAATAAGAGGATAGTTTGGAAGCTCTATTATTTTCCACCCAAGCTTCTTGTAGCCTAACCTCATCTTCAAGATCATAAACTCTCAAGACAAATAGATCTGATACCACTAATCCAAAACTAAAAACTTTTGATTGATAGATAATTTAAGAACATGAAAATAAGACAGTAAAAATGATTTCTCTAAGAAGAGATATTTTATTACTCAATATTGCAAATACAACCATATGCTTATCTCTGGGAAGAGATGTCTAATTTCCATTTTGGGTTGCATATTCATTTATACACATTTTAAAGGTAGGAAGATGTGGAAGGTAACCAATCTTGAGGGAGATTAAGTGGTTCGACTTCCACAATTTATAATAATACAAAATTTGAGGAATTACTATTTTTAAACTACACTACTAAAATTAAAATTTAGGTTACTTCCATTGGGTTTTTAGAGGTTAAAACCCACCAAGTGTAGTTTGGTTTCATCTCATCACATTCTCCTCATTCTTATCTTTCCAATGATTCAAATGGGGAGTCAATTGGAGTTATGGTGCAAAAGTTATGGCTGATTGAAGTTTTATCATCATTTGGGGTAGAACCATCACCCAAATTATCACCTGAATTATTGGCTGGATCACCTACAAATTGAAACTTTTCACAAGTTCCCATATGTATAATAGGGTCTCATGTGAGTCTAAATACCTTACCTATCCTTGCCTTAGCCTTTATCTAAGCCTACCTTCCTTGTACTTGCCTAGTTCACCAAAGTCAACCCTGGTCAACTCTAGTCAAATATGGTCAAAGGCTCAAATTATATTTACAATGTCCCAATATGGTCATTTAGGTGTTCTAAGGTGTTTCTAAGTCATAAATTGGTCCTTTACCATGTCTCATATGCAAAAAGTGTCATTTTTTCATATTTCTAGCTCATTAAATGACTTGTATGGATGGATTATGGAAGTAAATTTGTCACAAAGGGAGATTTAAATGTATATAAGGTTATAAAATGTTATGAGGTAGTTATATGGTAGTAAATAAGTATTTTCATGGTTGAAAATAGGAGAAACTCCTTAAAACTACCCCTTAATGGCACTTGTATGGACTTGTGAGCTCACCTTCAGCTAAAAATGTGGGAATGTGCCTCTTCACCTCCATAAAGTCCTCACCATGCTTGGTTTATATAATAAAGGTCAAAAATATCAGTTCCAACCTCTATTTCTTCAATTTTTCCTTTTTAAGTCAAGAAAGGTCAATTTGGAATGCTTGGTGTAAGACGTACAGGTGGAGTTGGGAGGAATGCTCTTGGGGGTTGAAAGGAATATAAATTACCTTAAAATTCATGGAAATAAGTCTGAGTTTCATGGATTCTCCTTTATGAACTATCACTAATAAGCCAAATAATTTTTTATGCTTATTCATCCATGAGGGGTCTCCTTTTGAACTAGTTTCTGAATCTTTTGTTTTGGTTTGATAGTTTTGTTGTTTTTAGGTGTTTCTCAAGGTTGTATAAGACCTCTCCATAGTTTTTTCATTGTCTTTAGGATTTTATAAGCATCAATTACTCAAGGAATCTCTTTTAGACTTGTTTCAGTTAGGCAGCCATGAAAGTGCATTGTAAGCATCAGTACAAGAGAATATCATGTTGAAAAAGAGTTTGAGAATAGGTTTCAAGATCCATATGGTTATATATTCCCATTTATAATATTTTTAATGAGTTTAAAACATACATTTCCTCTACCCCATGATCATTACATAAGCTTAGTCTGCCATCAAATAATGTAGTTACATAGGCTTGGGAGGTAAATTCACATTGAGAAATTGTGTTTATATATGTTTTAGACATTTGAGGTATGAGGATAAAAATTTTGAGGAATGGAAATGAACCTATAATTCATTGATGAGCAAAGAAACATATTTCCCAACACATCCATCTACCTGAATGTTGAGAATCACCACCTACAAGTGGTACCACAAAGTTTAGAGACCCTTGTGTGAAGGATTAAAGTCTTAAGGAATCCTAATATTAGTTTAAAACATGTATTTTGATAATTTTAAACTCATTTTTACTATCAAAAAAACCAATTAATGAATAATTGTCTTGAAGGAATAAAAGCCTAAATTATGAGACCTTGTTTTGAAAAGGTGCAAATAGAGATCCTGAGGTTTTTTGCAAATAACCTATAACATGTTAGATAAGGTATTGAAGCATAAAATTGATTTATTTTTATTGTATCTAACATGTAAAATGCTTGTGAAAAAAATGGACTTAAAATGATCAATGGAAGACAATCATCTAAAGGTCTAAAGGTGCCCATGAAAGCATTGAATTCATTTAGTGTTCTCTATAGGTTTGAGATCAAAAAGTGGCCTTTCTTCATCAAAGTTGTCAATTAGGCCTATTTTACATATATGAATGACTATAAATGGTTCAAATGGTATATATGGATTGAAACCCATAATATAAGATGGTATTTTGTGTTTGTGACTTCCCATACTCATACCCTATTCATACATAAGGCAAATTGCTTACCTACAGTCAGGTAGATAGACAGTGAGCATAAAGAGCTCAGTTGGGTAAGACCTAAGATGAGATAGGGGTTTCTAAAACCAATTATGTTGGATATAAAAGGATAATATATACCATTATCAAGGCATTCCAAAATTATATAGCTCATTAAGGCCCTAACATCATCTACAACGTTGTTTATGGAAATACAGGCAATTAGTTAAGAGTAAGGTTTTCTTGGTACTAAAAGAGACTATGTTGGTGGAGTTTGTCTTATAAAGAGTGGAGAGTGAATTAAAGAGACTCTTTAAATGTTTTAAAACACTATTTTAATCTTTATTTATGAAAATAAACCTTCAAGGGTTAGCTAAGTGTGGTGTCTCAGTCAAAATAATGGGTAACCTATTTATGAGCTAATGCACATGAAAAGGACCTAGTAAAGCATGAAATAGTTGTAAACAAGTGTAAAAGACCATAGAGACATAAATAATTTTATAAAAAATGTTTTAAATTCTCATTTAAAACATCATAGCCTATAGGCAGGGGTGAACAGGGGTTTGTCAAGCAGCCTACAGTCAGGATTTTGCGAACCTAGTCTTGGGAATAGAACATAGATGTTATTTGAGAGGTTAGGGTGTTTAAGAGAGGATTTTTAGGAATTATATGTGATAATATAAAAATATATATTTCATTTACATGATCATATTATCAAGGCAAGGGTCCCTAAACAAGCAAGACATAGTCAACACTTATACCCTACAGACAGTATACCTAGGAAAAGTTTGCCTAGAAAATGGATAAAGTTAGAGGTCTAAAACTTGGAGCCAAGGGATAAAAATTGGTATAGATACCCTTGGAATTTTTAAAATCCCCTTAAACACTTTTATCATCTTAATAAATAAGTTAATATTCTTATGTTCTGTCTCAGAGATAGGGCACTTTTCAGGTGCACAAACCCTACAAATTTTGAGAAATAGGAAAGAACATAAACCAGAAGTTAAAGTAGTATTAAAATAATATTTTTAGAGATTGGAAACACATAGATAAACATGTTAAACCAAGATATAATTATTGAAGGCAAACAGGGTGATCTAAGTAATAAGAGTTATAGGCATGATAGCTAGGCAAGGTGTAAGCCTAGCCTCAAATGAGAGACCACTTTCAGTTTTAGCCTTAGTGAAGAATTATAATGCTTCATATCATCTTCATGGAGGTAAATATGATGTTTTTTAGATATCTTAGATATTTTAAAGGTCATCAAGGAGGTTTGAACCACCAAGTTATAGGTAGACACACTAAATAAGGTCTAGGCCTATTTCAAAAGGGGGTCTTTTCATTTCTAGCTCTTAATGATATATTATAATTATTGTAACATGTTTTTTGGATGTTTTTGGAAGTTTTTAAGCCTTAATTATGAAAGGTAGGTC
The DNA here is from genome assembly GCA_037957365.1 of Torreya grandis. Taxonomy (NCBI): domain Eukaryota; kingdom Viridiplantae; phylum Streptophyta; class Pinopsida; order Cupressales; family Taxaceae; genus Torreya; species Torreya grandis. The sequence goes on along the minus strand of JARHVA010001915.1, from coordinate 879,229 downwards.
TCCAATAATCCATTTTTGGATTGAAGTGCACTCAAACCTCATATAATGCATGGAAAAGGACATGAATGCCAACTTAAGATGCTTGTATCTCTCATCACACTTTGCATGACAATTTGAGGTGATTATATATGTTATAGAGGGTTATTATGATGCCATAAAAAATATTTTTAAATGGTTTGGATGTCAAAATTTCATGAACAAAGGTTAAGACCTAAAATCACTCCAAAACCTCAAAACCCCTCATTAAGGACCCAATTGGGGAAAGAAGGAAATGGAGTATCCAAAGGGGGTTTAAAGGCCATGAAATAAATTTGGAGTTGTAGAGGACTCTCCAAGTCTCCTCCCCATGTGATTTAGGTGTCCCCTACCTATATGGAAGAGGTACAACAAAGCTTTCTTTGATAGATTTGTGTGTTTTTTAGGTGTGGAGGAGTTTAAAAGTATGAAATCACTTTTGGGAGATATTATGGGACTTTTTCCAGGTCCCCATGATAAATTATTGAGTATTATAATCTCCTAAGTGTACTTACCATCTCTTTCATCTTAGCTAGTCTAGTGGGTAGATAGTGGACACTTAGTGAAAATTGTGAAAACTCCAATTAAGAAGCCTTTTAAGGCTTGATTCATAAACTTGATGACTTGGAAAATATTTTAAAGTGTCATACCTTTTTTTTTATGTATTATATTGTATAATTGGAATTTTTTTAGGTGCCAAGTGTGAGAGGTTCATAAGGAGTCTTTTTTTAACTGTTTGAGATGATTTCTCATGGATAGAAGAATGTGGATAATTAGGGGCTGATCAAATGCATGTGATGGATTTTTATTAACCCCTTCCCTTTAGATAAATCATTATACCTGACCCTATTTAGTAGTGAGGGAGTTTTTTGAAGGCAAACCATGAAAATAGTTTCTTATGCAAGCATAAGAGCATCTACGCCACATATGGAAGAGTTTAATGAGTTTTAGGGACATTTGTCCTTGTTTTTCTTGTAGGAAATATTTACTTTTGGCTTATATGACTATTATAACTCCTTATTTCTTGAAAAGTGTCTTAGTGACTCTTGAGATTCACTTTTTCTCTCTTCTCTCACAATTACTATAAATTCTAGCCTTTTTGGTTGTTGTAGGGATCTCTCCACCTAGGTATGGAAAAGCCCTACCAATTTTTTTCCTTGAACTAATAAATAATGTTGTTTTACCTTATTAAATATTTCAATAGGTGTATATTATGGTTTTTTGTCTTGTGCAAGTGTATTTTGCTTACCTTCACATGTTACTCTTCCTAGTGCCTTGTGTGGATTAAAATCTCTCTTTTATAGCTTAGCAAGAAGTGTCTAATGTGGATTATAGGTATAATGAGTATCTCATTCTTAGTGTTTCTATAAGACCTATTGTTTAAGTCCTCCCAGCCTAAACTCTCTTCAAGACCGCATGCTTGAAGCATTGATGTAGAAGAGGAATGTTTAATTGAATAAAGTATATGTGTGGGATTCTCTTTGGTTTCAAGTGCATTGTAAGTGGTGTGAGTAGACCATCTATTTGGTGTATTACCTCCCCTATATTATATTTTTTTTCAATTATCTTTCTCCCTTTTCACCCTGCCAAAATTTAGTAGTAGGCTTGATCTATAGTGGTACATCAAGGGAACTATCCCTAATCTAGAGATCCACCTCAAACATGGGTCACCCACAGTCCTAAGGTGGTTTCATTTTGCCACTTGAATGAGGAGAGAATTGTCATCTCCTCAAAGGGTGAAAGTTCAATTGACAATAGTTTTTGTCATGCTTGGTGGGACTCTTATTCCAATGAATTTGAGGAGTTTTGGTCTTTTCCTCAAGATATTAGCGTTTGGAGGTAATTTCACTAAGCTAAGGTAATTTCACTAAGATGACCTTACTAGATTCATTTTTTGGGGTTTGATGAGGAGTGGGTACTACCTTTCCTCTTGTTGTTTTGAATTAAGAATCACCTTTTATGGTACCTCAAATTGAGTTTCATCCATATAACTATCAAAGTCAAAGGATAGTTGCTATCACATAAGTGTCATGGAAGATCTAAAAGGCATGTACTCAATCATGTAATAGTCTTCACATATGAACCCCTATTGTAACTTCTCTCACAATCTTGACTCAACTTCCTCTTTTTAGATGGCCAACTTTGTCTACTCTAGTTCTTCTTCATTAGAGCTAGCACCTTCTTTGATATTTCCCTCTAATATGTCTTATTTTTCCAATAAGGGTTCTTCCTTAGACTTATCCCCTTTGTCTAATTCTTCCTTCTCTTTGGTGTTATCTTTTCCCTTTTGAGTCCACTAGGTTTCAACTGTACTTTAGTTTATTTTTACAAGGTGATAGTATCACCTTCCTTATCTCCAGGTGCCCCTTTACTACTTGGGCATGCCTATGGTGTAGCTTCCTTTGATGTGCTGGTGAGGGTGCTAAGTGCCTCTATTGCTTTGTCCTTCATGGGTTTTGCACTTATGCTAACCCTCTTTTATTTTGTCTCTTTCCTATCCTTCTCCTTTTTCAGCCTTCTTCAATTATGTCTTCTTCTTATTCACTAATGTAGTTGTCTTCTCCTTTTAAGCCCTTAACTCCTCAACCTCAATTTTGTCAATTTATGTCTATGTCATTACCTTGGCCTGCATGGCCTCCCTTTTTAATTTTAACTCTATCACCACTTTTATATGGTCCTAATTGAGGCCCATTTCCTTCCATTAGCACCTCTTCTCCTCCTAAAATTGTGGAGGTTGCATTGTGGGTTCTAATGTTGGGGTGCTTGACATTTCTACTTCCTCAAGTGTGGTAATAGTGCCACCTTGGAGAGTCTCATGGATTTATTTAGTTCTAGGTTCTTCCTTGATTTATTCTTCTTGGATGATATAAAATTTCATCCCTCCTTTTTATTCTTCTTCTTCTTTCACCCACTACACTTTTGATTCCTCTTGTACCTCTTAAGCCTTTATCTATTCCAAGTTTATTATGGCCATTGCCAATGGGCCTTTGGACTTATTTATTTTCTTCTCCCTTGACTTGGGTGAGGTGATTCTTGGTTTAAAGACCACATGTTTCTTCCTTGGTATAAAGGGGACAAATTCATCTTTGGAGGCAATCTTCAAATGAAGGCACTCATGTATTTCCTCCAAGGTTTCTCCCTACTTCTTTTGAGGGAATTTATTAGTGCCACTAGCACCAAATATACTTCTTTACCAACCTTAAGGGGGAGGTCATCATCTTTACTTATGGGTGAACCTTTATTCCTTGGCTTTATCTCATAAAAGAGCTCCCTCATCCTCAATTGCTTTTCTCCCTAGGTACATGTATTACCACCTTAACCTATGTAATTTTGTATCCATAGTCTTTATTGGATATCCACCTATAGTGCATTGGGGATTCTATGTAGTGCCTCCCTAAAGTTCTTGAATAGAAATGCATAAGTCAGTTTCAACCAACTTGAGTGATTCCCATCTATGAACACCAATTGAATGATGTAGAAGTGCTTCATCATGATGAAAGTTTTTATTCCAAATAGACTCTATGGGAGTTTCTCTAAGATGTTCCATTCTTCTCTGAAAGATTAAATTTACTAGGCACACTATCCACTTACATGAACTTTATACTTTGGGTTGAAATTAGGGGGCAAGTTAAATTCTAATAACTGAGCACTAGGGAGTCATTATGCACCAAGAAGACCCACAAGTTATTTTCATCACCATTAGGTACACTGATCTCTTCCATCACAATCAAGATCAACATGGAACCCCAATGAAAGGTCTCTTTCACCATGTGGCATTTGAGTGCATTATTGATCATGTCCTCTATGATAAACTTGGTGATGTTGAACTTCATCCCCTATGCCATGTGGTGTACGATGCATAGGTAAGCTTTTGTCACATCCACCCATCATCTGCTTGGGCATAATTTGTAACTCACCAGGCATGCCACTACCCTCATCCTAGGATCATTTATGTCCATGATCAATAATGGGAAGCCTCCTTTGTAGTAAACTAGTAGCTTCTTGACCCTTTCAACTTTGGTGTCATCTAAATCATCTAGTGGATGTCTGCACCAGAGCTTGGGAGTTTGATGATTCGACTAATGAGGTTTGTATAAATCCTCATGTGCCTCCCTACAAAATATAATATATCCTTATGGATGTACAAGAGGAGGAACTACACAAGTTCCTCTAACTTTTCAAAACTTGGTAACTCATAGAGTTGCATCATGCTGGTGGTCATCAACTTATCCTAGATAGAGACATAGAAGAGTGTTGCACCTTGTGAAGTCTTTTCCCATGTGTATAATAACTAGTCTTGTGCTGGGTCATTCACATTGATGGAGGTTTGGTAATTATACTCTTTTATGTGGTAGGTGTGCATGAACAATGCCCAATTTTCTCCCATCAACACTTTTTCAAGAAAATACATATCTTGGTATAACATCTTTTTGAGTTTCTTTAGATTGACTTGGGTGATGCTCACTGCTTCTACTAATCATGTTGTTATTTTTATAGTGATGACTTATACTAATAGTCAGGCTCTCTTGGCATCTTTTTTCACCTGCTATGGGCCTGAGCTCATCCACTTTTTAACCATTCTAAGTATGTTGGTGTTGAACCTGAGTTTGTTGATCTTACCAAACCCTTCAATCTTTGTTAGCACTTCACACAATAGTGAGGTCTTCAATTGTATATTTGTATCTCAAGATTAATTTGCCACTAATGGTGGCCTTAGTATCACCTTAGTTTATAACTACCTAGTTCTTTCCCCAATCATGCCCCTTTCTTTCCTCTACCAATCTCATACGGAACACAATTCATTCCTATACACAATCATCAAATTTTGGTGTCGAGGGATGCTTAGGATCTTGTTATAGTAGGGTTTCTCTAGTTTGGCTCTCTAGTTTACTTTATTTTCTCTAGTTGTATATTCAAAATTTTAAATTAACACAAGATTTTTAACTAGACATAATCAATTATTCATTGCTTTATACCTCTAATTCTCATCTGTCACCTTAATATAGTTTATTAATGGTGTGGTGTCACCTAAAATCTTTTGATTTTCTATGCCTCATAGAATATATAATAATATTTTGTTATTTATGAATTTAATGTAGATATTTATGCCTCTACTTCAACCACATTAACTTATCCTAACAACTTTTCAATGAAGTGATGTGTAGTTCAAATGATCACTTTCCACCTCATTTTGGGTGGATGCTAGCTTATCCTGATGACCTTCTCCTGTGCTTTATTCTCTTGGCTTAACCTTCACCTTCAATATGGTAACCTAGGTGTAATTCCTTACATGCGTGTGATTTAGCCTCCTCAATCCCATTTCTTTTTCCAACTACGCTTTTATTTTAAGCACACTTGTCTACCTTGTTTGATTTCATTATAATTATGTCTTCTTACCTTGGCCCTCTAGGGTGACATTCTTATCTGTTCTCATATGCATGATCATGTTATGCATCTTCAATCTATCTTATGTGACTCTCTCAGTTCACATTTTATTTAAGTCTAGTGAGTTTCATGTACCTAAAAACTTAGATTTATGGTGTAAGTGCTTAGAATAATTCCTTGTTTGACTCACATGACTAGAATTATGCTTAGAAACTCCAAACTAGCCATTCTACAAGCCTAAAAATGTCTTGATTCTTAAAACTTGTGCATAAAGATCTAGTGTACTTATTGTCAAACTATGGTAAACTTCATGCACCCATAACTTAGTGGTCTAGCCTCAAGTGCCTGGAGAGTGTTCATGCTCAACTCACCTAGTTGGAATTATGCATGAAAAATACTAGAAACATTCTAATTGATGGCCTCAATGTGTCACTTATTTTCTACCTAAACAAAAGGGAATTCATTTGGCTTGCACCAAATTTTATTCTGGTCACTCGATACAACTGACTCATGACCAATAAGTTGGTGGATGATGACACAAGTGCCACCATATTTCCAATACAATTTCAATCAATTACCATTGAAATACTTAGGGAGCATTTCACCTGACAATGTGTGCAACTTACATACACCAATCTCTAAGATATTGTGGATGATATATGGGCCTATCAACTTTATTTGTAGCTTGCCTGGGTGCCTAATATACTTGGATTCATAGAGAAAAATGAATGTTCCTTATGTTATCACCTTATACTTTATATGTTTGTTATGCCATAGCTTTTAGCACACCTTTTATATCTATTGGCTCTACTTTTCTTGGGTGTGCACCTCATCTAAGCACTCTAAGTCCTCCAGCCTTGCATTTAATGATTATTGGTTAGGTAACCAACCAATGCATATGATATGCAATGATGGCACCAAGAACTCCATCTACAAGATTTCCTCAATGCTAAACACCAATTGAAATGATGTAGCCTTGTTTAGGCACTTGTAGGTTGTGCAATATGCCCATAAAATTATTGGCACTCAATCATCCTAATCCTTGAGACCGATGTCACATATCTTTGTGAGGTATGTCCCTAGGATCTCATTGAATGCCTTATTTTTACCATTTATTTAGGGGAAGTAAAGCATTGTCTTGTCATGCACCACCATGTATTTTGTTAGTATGATCTATATAGTTTGATTAATGAAATGTGTGCCCCTATCGCTAGTCAAGATAAGTGGGCACCCATACTATCTCATGATGTTTTACTATATAAACTTTGTAGTTATGGTAGATATGTAGTTTTTTATTGGTGTGGCCTTGGCCCACTTGGTGAAATATTCAGTGGCCACTAGAATGTACCTTGTGCATGTGCATAGTGTTGTAGGGTAATGGGCCTAACAAAGTCAATGGCCCATTTCTCAAAAGGTACCTAGGAAAAATGGGGATGAGAGGCATTTCATCTTGGTGGTTGGGCTTCCCTATATGCTGACATATGTTACATGCCTTAGCATAATCCTTCACATCTTGAAATAGACTTGGCCACCAAAATCTTGACTATAACACCTTTTGCATCATTGTGCCTCCTATATAATGGCCTCCTACTATGCCCTTGTGTGCCTCATGTAGGATGGAGTCCTTTTCATGCTACAAAACACATTAGTGTAGAAATTTATCTTGGCTTAGTTTGTATATTTCCTTACTGATGAGTTGAAAAGGGGTAGCACAAACTACAAGCTATTTCTTTTCTTTTGTTATCATTATTTGGGGTGTAGATCTAGATGTTATAAAGTTAGATATTTCTACCAAGTCCTCATGGGTGCACTAGATTCTTTATAGTTACAAATTTGACATATCATCCTCAATTGGTGTTGTTACATCGCTTGAGTCTATACAAGATAAATGGTCTGGGCCCAAGTTCTATTTTCTATGCTTGACAACAATAGAGAACTAGAATTATTGAAACAAAATGATCCATTTGTAAATGTGCCCATGGAGAATAGGCTTATTTATGAGGTACTTAATCACCTCTTGATCTGTGAAAAATATGAATGGGGATTTTAACAAATATTGTGTAAATTTTTTTAGGGTGTAGACCATGGTGAGCACCTCAAACTTGGTTTTAGTATAGTTTTTATCTACCCTTGTTAATTTTATACTAGTGAAGGAGATGGGATTATCCATTTTGATTTTGTTAGGATACACCAATATTATGCCAATCATAGAGCTAAAAGCATCGATGTGGATGTGGAAAGGGGTCATCTAGTTAGGAAATTGAAAAATAGTGCACTAGCTAATCTGAGCTTTAGGGTCTCAAAGGCATCCTTTTATTCTCTACCCCAGTAGAATGGTCCATCCTTTCATAAGAGTTATTCTAGTGGTGCTACAATCTTCACATAGATCCTTATAAATTTTATTAAATATCCACAGTGGCCAAGAAAAGCATGAATGTCTATCTATGTGGAAGGAGTTTATATTTGAATGATGATGGAAATCTTTGTTGGATTGATGATCAAACTATCCTTATAGATCATGTGCCCAAGCAGGGTTCCAATGGTATTATGAAGATGCACTTCCTTAATTTTAGGGATATATAAATTTGATTTCACCTCTCAAACATTAGGTGTTATCATAATGGTCCTTGATGAGTCCATACACCATCTAATCATCTAGATACACTTAGAAGAACCTGTGGATGGAGTCTTTGAAAATTATGATCACTACTCTAGAGAACACATCTAGTACATTCTTGAGTCTAAATGGCATCATTTTATAATAAAAATAGCCCCATTCAATCATAAATGCTATTTTGGGTTTATCCTCCTCTTTAATCTAGACTTGGTGGTAGCTAGAGAACCCATCAGTGAATGTGTAGATCTTGTAGCCTGCAATGTCTTCTAGGACTTCATTGGTAAACAGAGTCAAGAAGGAGTCCTTGACATAGGCAACATTGAACATTCTATAATAAATGTATATGCAAATTCATCTATCCTTCTTGATACTTATTACCATTGAGCTTAACCACTCAGACTCCTACATAGGGTAAATTAACCCTATGACCAGCATTGCATTGATCTCTATTTTGACCTTAGCATGGAGGTTGGGATTCATCTTATAGGGGCACTTTTTGAGCATTATTACACCATCGATTGGCTTTATTTTAATCTTCCCATGGGATAGGTGGTTGAAATTTATATCCTGATAAGTGTTGGGAAACAAGTCTTGGAAATCCTTCAGAAGGTCTATGATGTGCGCTAGTTTTGAGTTAAACCAATAAGTGTGTAGAGTAGCCATATTTGGCTCCCCTTCTATGTTGATATCCAATTTGATGGTATTTAGTGGTTTGCTATATGATTCATTCTTCTCCTAGTGTGAGTCCTCAACTTGTCAAGTTCTCTCTATTATTTCTATAGAAGATGAGTGGGGTCTTATTCATTGGGAGTGCTATCATCCACTTGGTGCATGATCTTTTATTTGGCACTCAATATTTTCTAGTAGCACTCCTTCCAAGTTTCATCATCTTATTCACTTGAGTCACTGTTGAACATTTTTTCCTCAAAAATAAAGTTGGGAGTACCAACCCTTTTTCCCCAAACATGTATTTCATGTACTCCTCAAAGATGGTGGTGTCCTTGAAGATTTCCCTCTAAATTACTTGTAATGGTTAGACCAACTCCAAGCTCTATGAGGCAAAGGAGAAGGTGTGCACAAAATTCTCCTTAAGAGCCTCCCAATTAGTTATCTCTTAGCATGTCTTGTTAACCACATATAATGCTTACACCCATATCTTTAGAGTCCTTTAAAAAGAGTGCACCCTTAATTTATTTGGGGTTATCACACCATAGTCAGTCCATGTCTCTTCACATAGGCACACATGCACCATGGGATAAGAGTTTATAGAGTATGATGAGACATCTAAGTTCTCATTACTTCTCCTAAATCTAGGGAAAATGGACACTTTTACCTTTAGCCAAGTTGGCAAGTTAGACCTTTGCATTGCCCACCAATGTGCGATAGTGTTTCTCAAGGTATACACTAGTGCACCCATTCTATCCATCTCTTTAGGGATGCATGCTTCAAGTTCATGAATATAGATTTCCATTAGGTTGATCCCTTCAAAATTTTGGAGCATTACAAGCTTGACTTTGCTCAGGGGAATTACTCTCTTTCTTTTATCCTCATGGCATGAGACCCATCATTTCATAGCATGATCAATCTGGACCTAGCCAGTCCTCATAGGCTTTGGCACCTTTACCTACACCAAGCAACATATATAACTAGTGGCCTCATAGGCTTCTTTAACCCATTAGTTGTAAGCAACATCAGTGGTGTTTAGGGCTGACTTACCATCCTCCTAAGAGAGCACTCCTTGATCATAAGGGTTGGGATTCTTGGTGCCTTACACATGATGTTATATATATATATATATGGTTGATATCATATATATATATATATATGGTTGACGTCATCCTCTAGATCAATGATCTCTACATAAGGGGATCCTTGGTCATTTAAAAGGGGAATTACTTTCCATTTTCCAAGGTAATATATCACTTCCTGAATTGTATATCTACATTATTGGTATAGTACCTAGGCCTTCCTAGAAGTGTTGGATAGTTATCTTATTCAACCAACTTGATTACCTCAAAGTCAATGTGGAATTCAGTTCCCATATTATCTATAATGGTGCCATTCATAATTTTGATCAGTTGCACTTGAGTCTTGTTATCTATGAAGAGTACATGGGGAAAAGGCCTCAAGGCTGGCCTACCCATCTTTTCCCATGCATTTTTGGTTAGGATGTTAACTTTGGTACTAGTGTTGATTAGGACCTCACAGATGGAACATCCATCAATGGTTACATTCATCAAGAGTTATTGGTCATACTCCATGTTTTTTGTATGCCTAAACTCTTGTGCCCTTTCCATGTGTGGTGTAACAACTTCAACTGACTACTATCTTACCTGGTCTAGAAGTAGGTTATTTAATAGGGGCATCATCCCTTTTATTTGTATGAGGTATAATATCTCTGTTAGCTCTTGTACTTTAGCATCTTATCCATCCTAATTTTTATGAGAGGTAGTAGCCTACACCTCTAAGTCTCATGCTAGTTAGAGCTCTCCTTATAAGTTTTGTATTACACTCATGGATTAATATAATACATATTTTTCATGAAAAAGATCTACATAAGGAATTGACTTGAGTTCTATTTTTGTAATGCATTTAGTGTGGCTTGACATCCCATATTCTTGGTGTAACTTTAGTATTGGCATAACTAGTGGTTGAGTGGTAAGTCTGCTCTGGGTAGTTTCATGTAATTTTATTGACTCCATGTATGTTGGTTACACCTTAGGAGCCCATATTTCCTCTTTAGGCTTGTGCATGATCATCCCTACACCCTTTACATTACCCATACTATATTAGGTTGGATTTTTGTACAAGTCAAGGCATTCCTCAATCGGATTTAGTCCTCAATAATACCTGCACATTAGATGCATCAGGTAGTCATGTTGATAGTGCTCAATCAACCTGCACTTGTAACATGATCATGATGGGAATTGATCCTCCACCACATCCTCCACCTCACCCTCTAGTGCCTCTTTAGTTCCCATATATGGCATTATATTGGATATAACCCTCATTTCCTTTATTTGCTTAACCTCTAGCTATTGTAGTATTGTGTGCCTCTCTCCATGTTTTAGCGCATCACATCAATTACTTGGTAGTCAGTTGTAGTGTGAGTGTAGGCATTTCACAACTTATAATAGAGGGTTTTTATAACTTGACTAGAACTTTGCATAAAAGGTAAGTTGAAAACATCATACACCTCATGACATACTTCATAGCTAAGAAGTAGTGTGCACACATTCTTTTGAGGGCATTTATTCATATTATAACCCTTTGTTTCATAATCAATGCACCTCAACCCACTTTGAGCATCTTGTGATGAACTAATGGTCAAATTTTGTAGTTAATATGCCATAGATTCAATATACACCTCCATAAAGGGGCTAATTCTAATATGGGTGCTCCCAACCACCTCAATTTTGAGTGCAACTTCAAGTACTTCCTGAGGGTGTGTGAATTTTTTTATGGATAGTGCCCTTTTGAAAGGTACTAATAATACTCTAATGAACCATTGTGGATGTTAGGAGGGATGGCTATTGTAAGGAATCTTGGAAAGGAGAGTCTTGAATTTAGCATCGTACAAGTGTATGCTCTCTAATAATTGATGGTTGATCTCTTTGAGCACAATGATGCTCTACTACTTAAACTAAGGTATATCAAACTCCTTCAAGAAGGCTTCCTTCAAGGTGTCATAATAAACCATACTTCCTATACCAAGTATGGGTGAAATCAAGCAAACTTGCCATAAACTAGGTTTACTTATGCTTAGAATGGGTTATTGCCTGAGCATGCCATTGTAATTCACACTTGAGCACATGTTCTATGGCATTTTCCATGCCTTGATACTTGAGCAGGTGTATGGCCATATCATAATAAATTTGGGGCTGAAGAGTATCCAATGCCTAAGGTGCTTATCCTCTTAGTGATTGTTCTAGCATTGGCTCTCCAAAGCCTCTAGCTACTAGGCTAGGTGCTAGTCATGTGGTTACTACTAGTGCCATAGAAGATGATCATGTTATACTACCAACTAGTGACATAGAGACATTTACTACATGTTGTTACCTAGGCTAAATATCTAACATTAGTTGAACTAGGGTGCTTCTGTTCATGTTCTATCTAGTTGAGATAGTACCTTGAGGTCTAGAGGTGTCTTCACTTACCTCCTCATATAAGATAACTTGTTCAATAATAAATTTTTTGTCCCAATCTACAAAATGATCAAATTCTAAGTCAACAACGAGGTTAGTTATTAATATTTTATCTTTTTATGGGGGATCTAGTGCATAAACTTGTGCTACAGGTTTAAAGGGGGTAGGTGCATCTAATATGTCTTCAATGGTCAATTTATAAGGGACCCTAAGCATTCACCTATCAATTATGGGCCTTGTTCCATGGCTTTAAGGGTTCCTTCCTCTAGGTGAGGCTACCATTCAAGAGATCCTTCCTTATGCCCTTCCCACTCGTTATGGGTCCTCTTGACACTTCTAGGATCTAGATCTTCTATCATCCCATTCCTCATTTTATTATAATCCTATCTCTTAAGCTCTCAGTTATCAATCTGCTCATCCCCTTCCATTTTTCCTCACCTACATGTACCCTTCTTCCCCATTACACTGCTCATACATGAGAGGACTTTAGCCTTCCATCCTCACGATCTCAAAGCCATAATCGATCATTAGCTTCTTGTGTTTAATTTTGAGTTATTTCACAAATGTGTCGTTAGGATCATGTAATAATTGATATACTACTTCTTCAAGGCATGAATACATCGATACTATGAATTCAAGCATGTAGATATTTAGCACTGATTGCCACCATTTATCTATGGCTCTAGTCTAGGTGACATCAAAGTTATCAAGCCTCTTTACACATTTTTTTTTCACTCAAGGCTCTATCCATAACTTCAACTTCTATGTGTCATATAAAAAAGCAACCATCAGTATACTTACTCTGGTAGTTTGTATAATAAAATCTCATATAGGGCATCATATAAGTGGTTTTGGACCCACTTCTTTGGGTTTTGTCCTCTACAAATTATATGCCTCAACATAAAGATATCTTCCACTCTTTCTAGCCACCACTCGATATTCTTAAGGGAGAGTCAGATCATTGTCTTGGTATACCATTACACTAATAAAATTCAATAGGGTCCCAGTAATAGAACTAAAATGTTGTCAAAAAGTAGGCATTTTAGTCATGAGCCTAGTCATGTGCTTATACAACTATCTAAGTCAGATTTAGGCTTGTTTCAATGGGGGACAAGCCTTGACTAATCTTATGATGATCAAAATTTAACACTCGACTACACTAGCATCACTTTACATAAGGCACAAGCCTTATGTACTCACTTGAAGCATAGTGGATAAAGGACTGGGGTTTGTGTTAGGCTAGTTATACCATAACACAAATCTATCTTTAGGGCCTTGGTTAGTGTAATGACGGTTATAGATTCATGATTACAAGCCTTTAGTAACCTTGGCTTAATTTCATTCAGGCACTTAAATGGCAACTAGGTATCTAGTTGAGGGACTTAGGCTTAGGTTGGCACTTAGGCACATACATCATTACAAGGTGCAAGGTCTTAACCATACTTATAGCATTTCCTATCTTGGGTGTAGATATCCTCATTAGCTAGACACACACCATAGACAAGTTAGATTATAAGATCTCAATATATCAGCATACATTCTATATAATCAAACATTCAACCCATTAAACACTTCATAAAGCCTCATCATTAACTAAACTTAACAACAATACATATATAAGTTAATACAAAAGGAGCAAATGTTTGACTTAAGCTGCTAATGGCCCAAAGGATCATAGATGAGCTTGAGAATTAAAAAGGGGAGTAATCAAAGAATCCTAAACTAATTCTAAGCCTAATAGTGAACATAGTGTTTGGAATCAATCTACCAAGGCTTCATTACTCCAATGTTCTCTCCCTCTCCAACTGAACTTAACTTAATTTTATAGAGATTTGGAGCATCTTAGGATCATGGGGAATGGGACACATGGATAACTAAGTTGTCACTAGAGGTAGTCATTCTACTGTCTCCACTATTATTATCTTTAATAATCAGTAACTATCCCATGTACCCACTTCCCAATTATGATTTATTTAAAAAGGAGTTATTAGCTACCTGTCAGTTGGCACCACTAGATGACAAAATATAAATCACTCAAATCAATTGCCTCATACCTAGATGTATACTATGTTGGCAAGGAGCCTATACTTAGACAATGATTTGGGGCCCAATAACCTCAAACCTATGCTAACATGGGAATGACCTTAGGTTATGGCTTACCTAATGTACAAGTTAAACCTCTAGATTTTATGGGGTTAGCTCCCTAGATATGTCATTTGAATGTTATCTCAAAGTCCTAATGTGTTTAGATGAAAAGGGTAAATAATATTGGATGAAAGAAAACCTATCCTAAAGTGGTGATGCACCATGATGATAGTTCCATCTACTCAACTCATCTTGGACTCTTGATATGCTAATAGACAATGCACAGAGCTGAGAGACTATATCCAATGACTTATAAGCAAAAATATTTAATCTATATGTTAGTTAAAAGACTAAAATAAGAGGTTCAAGAGAATAATTTTTATTTCAAGTCACTTACAATTTGATTTCCACTCCAAACTTGAGATATCAACCTCACAACACAATAGAATAACTTGCCAAGAAGCTTGTTAATACCTAGGTGTAACTTGGACCTAAAAAGGGAATGCCATACCATTTTTTCATATCAAGACAATCATAAAAACATAAATTATATATATATCATGAAGAAGCTATAAATACTCTATTCATCATTCCAAAAGTTGTATAAGTACAAGTACTGACAGAGTTTCCTTATACTAGCCTAAGGAAAACCATACAAGGCTAAAAGCCTATAATATATAGAATAAATGGGGAGAGAAGAAGGTAAATATGGCATGGAAATGAGAGAAATATGTCATAAATTACCAAGGTCCACTCCATGAATATATTACATTAGTTATGAAGTCTCTTCTTCAACTCTCCCATGCATTAGTTTTCCTCAATAACTCTTTTTAGCATTGAAGCGAGGGTAGTGAAGGCTGAGTAAACTTCAATTGTCCTTGTTAAATGGTTGACCACACTCAAAATAGTACATCACTCCTTCCAATGGTAGTTACATGGAGTACATGGGTGTAATTAGGCCTCCCAAGAGGTATTAAATAGCCTATTAGTCTTTGTTCATGTGGACCAATCCTTTAAACTACCTCCACCTTGCATATTGGCCTTGAAAGTGTATTAGTTTGCCCTAAATTATTAGTTACTAGGTGGAACATATCTGAATTAACTCATTCCATTATCCCTTTAATTCTAATTTAAGTTATTTTGTTGACCAATTAGGCCTAATTATCTAAGTTTTGGAATTTGGCAGCCATTAGAGACCTGTAAGAGAGCTCAAAAACTTTTAAATGAGTGTGTTCAAACTTGAATCAACATCATCAACCATAAAATATGCTTATATAAGCCTTAGACACTTGAAAATTCACTTCTCTTAGTTGGCTATTCAACCTTCTTTAGTCATTAGTAGATTCTAAATCTTGAGTACACTTGCAAAGGCCCTTCTAAATGAAATAGTGGGAATGTTATGCCTTGAGAAGATGAATAAAGTCCTAAACCATCCATATCAAGGGTTGGAATCAATATAGACTATCATATACCCTTATTTATACTTAAAACCTTAACAAAGTATAAATTTATGACACTTTCATGCCATCTCCATATAATCAGGTACCATTAAGTGAATCCTCTCTAAGTGTACTTGACCTTCCATGATCTGTTAAGACCATTCTAGGATGTTAGGATATCAAAACATTAAGTTTTCTGAGATTGGGTCTACCTAAGGTTGTAGGGAGGTTTAGAGTATTTAGGAGTCTTAGGGATAGTTAATACTATATAGATGTCCAAGTCTAGAAAAAATGCCATGAATCTCTAGGGCACTGACCTCCTCAACTTCATGAATGGCCTAGGTTCCCATGCAAAGGGTGTATGGAGATATGAATGTTATAAGGTGACCCTAGGGTAGTTTGTAGACTAATTATAAGTGCCTAACTTCTTAAGGATCATTCATAGATGTTAACCCACAAATGATAATCAGTCTATCATGGATTATTATTTAATAGGGAGACTTAAACTTCCCTAAGATATTTGGTCTTGAGAACCTATATGATGGAGTAGGTGATCACTTTAAGGTTATTCTTGAGTTGGTTATGTATAGGTTTGGGTTCCTCGATTAAGGTTTTGAAGATACTCTTACCTTTTCTCACTCATTTCCACTTGCAAACTTATTATAAATGCTTGAAACATCTATCTACACCTTTCATAACCATCAAAAATGTTTCAAGAGCTTATATGTACCTTGAAGTGGCAATAAGGTCTATGAGTAGGCTTAGGTGCTTGCCTGCATGGTCTATCTATAAAGAATTAGAATCTATCATTTAATATTAGCCCTTTTGAGGATTATTGAGTAACTTTTAATCATGTTTCACTTATCCAAAATCATTTATGAGCTCTAATTTTCTTGCATATCCTTCAAGACATTAATCACATATATAGCCCTTAAATTGGCAGTGATGGACATAGCTTGGTTTGAGATAAAATAGTGGGTATACCCACTATTTTTATAGACCAAATTATAGCATGGATGCCCTTTAATACTCATAAGGACCATATACTCAAAATTTTAAACCCTAACTATACCTATAAAGACCTCAATTGACCATTTTGGCCAAATTGGCTATGAATTGCCTACTGACTACATGGTTGAGTACAAGGGTCTAAGTATGGCCTTCTCATGACTATTTCATGAGTTATTTATGACCATGGAATGTCCATAACATGACTTATGGTTAATATCATTCTATTTAGTTTATTTTCCAATGTTTTTACTTTTCATACATTACCCTCTACTCAATCATAGGTCTCCCACATGAGCATGCCTATATAATTTCAAGCCTATGTAGATGTCAATATATCCTATAAGTGGTGATAAAAATAAAGTGTTTCCCATTTTATTAGTATGAACCTTGTAATCTCTTATGATTGAACATTTCATTTTGTCTTAGGCAAGGATGAAGACACCAATATATCTCATTAATGTCACATGTAATCACCTATCAGTCTAACTATCTACAAGGTTTAGTTATTAGGACTAAATGGGAAGAGGTGGTATACATGGTTCTTAAAACCCATATGTGAGAAGATCATATCACTATTCAATTCTTATATTCAAATTCCTTGATAATCACATGAATTTTCATGCCTTGACTAGTTTACATAGTGTCTCTTAAGGTCTCTATTATAATAAGCCTAAAGGGGTTGGCTATAGGTGCACATCTGCATCCTCAAATAACTATATATCCATATAGTTCCAACATTATATGATCTCATTTCTTGAAATTATTCATAGTGTCTCTTTTAACCCCTACTCTTACTTTTAAATTACATATTTACCTCTAACTCTGCCTCTATCAACTCACCTTGCTTACTCTTGACCCGCTGACTATAGGTTTACATACGATGCTACTGTAGGTGTTTGCTCTATGTGTTAGGAATTATTGAGGGATTAATATTCTCACACTTTTATTTTATGTATTTCCCATGAATCATAACACACCTCATAGTCCCATGAAGCATAAATTTTCTTCAACATTCTTCACATGCCATGGGTAGACTAGTTTAGGTGGTTGTAGGTGTGCATCAAACCTTATGTGGGGTAGTCATTGAAATGAGGCATGAAGTGGATTATGGTGATGACTCCACCTTTAAGGTCTCATTATACATATTGAGACTATTAACTATTCATTCAAACTTGGTACCAAAACCTTGACTTCACTCTCAAAACTCAGTCACCAAGGAGCTGTAGACCCTATTATATGGACTGAGATAGTCAAAATGTGCCACTTGAGGTGAATGCTTTAATAAAATTTATGGAGTTCATATATCATTGGGTTATTGTTTATAAAATTTCCACAAGTCTTATTTTCCCTCATCTACACTTGTATTTTAAGACTTTCTTAGTCATGCTCCTTTGGTACTATTGCAGCAGGCCAAATGACTATCTATAGGTGTGTTTCTTGCCATCAT
This sequence comes from Torreya grandis, assembly GCA_037957365.1. NCBI lineage: Eukaryota > Viridiplantae > Streptophyta > Pinopsida > Cupressales > Taxaceae > Torreya > Torreya grandis. The sequence goes on along the minus strand of JARHVA010001915.1, from coordinate 861,085 downwards.
AATAGGGTATAATACCAATATGAACCCAAATTTCCATGATATCATGGCCTACAAAGGTTAACAAGGGTGTATAAACCTATCTCTCATGATTTATACTTAGGATTAAGGGTGGATGGGTGAAGGAAGATGACTGTGGAGTGATAAGGAGATGAGGACATAAAGACAGGGTGATAATATAGTAGGATAGTAGTGAAAATGGTGTGAAGTGACAAAGTATGGGTTATGACATGGATGAAACATGTGAGGTAACCTAGTACAACCATCATGAAACTTTAGGACATTAAAAATATACTTTTGTAATCATGAAACTTTGAAGGCATAAATGAAGCATACACAACCCTAAAATGAAACCTTGAGAACTCAGAAAACACAAAAAGACCTTAAACTTTGCTAAAAGGGGACGAAGTAAGTTTGTAGACAAATAAGGTGGTTTATAGACCTATGAGACCATTGTGAAGGTTTATAAGTTTGTTCTTAAGGGCCTAAGTATTATCTAACACTAATTCAAACTCTCTTTCCATCGTTTTGGGTTAAATTTGAAGCTTTGCATATGATTTTGAGCTACAAATAGTCTTTGTCACATGGTGATCTTCACCCATGCATAATCCTTTATTATTGAGATATTATAAGGTAAAAAGGGTAAATTGGACCTTTCACTTGAGAAATAAGGCATTCAAATCATTTTAACACCTCTAAAAACTCTTCAGTATAGCCCATAACTCTTGATGAAGACATTGAACCTCTATCTTTTGTATAAACCTATTTGTAGACTATGCACAGGAGATAGTCATGAAGATTTGCTATCCATGTGATCTAAAACTTATAATTAAAGTGATAAGAGTGCTATGAAATCACCATTCAAGACTCAAGGAAGTAACATCAGTCATTGGATAGAGTAAACAAGTCAAAAATCCATGAAAATATCCTAATTGAAAATGGCTTGTGCAAATGAGAAAGACATAGGAATTTCTTAACTTCTTAAGGAATGTTCATAAATATTAGGAGACAAATCTCCAAAAAAATGCCCATGAGTAAAGCCTGCTTGAGTGCACTTTCTATGGCCAAGATCTAGGAACCCCATTCTCTCTCATATGTATGGTACAAGCATGAACTTGAGGAGCTATTTGGGTCTGAAAAGAAGGTGGATGAAGTGCAAGAATAGTTTTGAGCCTATTTTCCTCATTTCACCATGAAACTTTGTTGACGCATTTGATATGACCTCATATTCATCCTCTAATCCTCCTCTATATGGTATAGTCTGTACAGTTCTGTACAACCACAAAAAACTCCCTAAAAGGTGTGTTTTATTGCATTTTATTCAAGTTTTAGACTTTATAATGCCATTTTGGGGGGAAATAAGGAGGATAACTAGTTAATAAGCATTTGTAAGTAGGAGAAAACACAATGAGGAAGTGTAAAATCCATAAAATGGTATGTGGGACCCACTTGGCTAGTGAGAAGGTGGGAGAGAGTCTTAAAGTAACTTTATGCAGCATGAAACACTTAGGGTAACAATGTGATGTGCATAAGAACATTTTATGACCATATTTCAATATAATTCATCAAAATATTTCCCCCTCCTAAGGTTTTACAGGGTAAAATAGGCTCATGAAGTGGCTTAAGGGGTGCTTGATAGCTTAAGAGGGGTGATGAAGGTGCTATATGGGCTTATAGGAATATATCATTGGAAAGGGACTTGAACACACTATAATATTCATCTCATAGCCTCCAACATTATTAAAAAATCTTCACTTTACTCAAAATATCCATATACTCCTCAAATTAGCTAAAGCACTCATTGAATTTTAGGACCTTTTGACAATTATCTTTCCTATTCAAATACCACTATAACCCCCAAAAAATCACTACAAGGCTCAAGAAACTAATGACACAATGTATTAAGCATGAAATTATGGCACATCAAGACACTATTAATAAGATTCAAGGACCCTTAGCAAGACAAGGATGACATGACCATGCTAGGAATCATCATAAGTAGGCTAGAGTGGTGGTCATAAAAAAAATTGATATCAGGGGTTGAAATTTGGCCTATAAGGCCAAAAAATCAACATTTTTGGTGACTCTGAGGGGTGACCAACCTACTAGTCAAGATAACCTAGACACTTTCATGACAAGGATGACATGATGGCTCAACCAAGGTGATATGATGTGAGGATCACTTTATAGACTATCAATTTGATCTATACTTTATGACACATCAATGACTTGAAGAAAAAACAAGACACACAAGGACAAGTAGGGGAAAAATTATGCTAAGAAGCTCACCTAACAATTAGAAATAAATAAGGAAGGAACTAAAGCAATAAAACACTATCTACAACTTGTATAAATCACTTATTTGGATAAAACAACTAACTTGAATTTGACTTAATTTTCCTAGGATCAAAATGGATTGTCCTTTGATCACTATGATACCATGATATGTGGTTGTCATGTGATGATTTAGGTGTAGTCAAATTTTGATCACTATGTGATAACCTCCACCTATAGTTGTCCTTTTCATGGTTTCTTAGGAGAGTGACTAGACCTTCTAGCTCCATCCCCAAGTTCATGGGTTGAATATGAGAGTCAATAACCCAATCATATTCTTCCCATATTATTATACTTTGCATAATCAATCTCATTTCTTCCTTAATCATGGGCTGCACCTGATCCTACCCATTAGATTTAAATTAGTTAGCTACCAAAGTATCCTTGATAAGGTCCTCTTCAATCTCTTTATGGTGTGGGGATGGAGTATCTAAACTCAATCATAAGTCTTATAAGTACTCCCAAAATGACATATCATCATGATCAATATAAAAACCATAGAGATGAATTTCATTCTTACTTCTTGCTTGTAAGACACCATGATGATCGCTCACCTCCAACTCTTTGGTAGGGTCAAAACAAAGTTAGTGTCATATTTTAGGTTGATCATCTTCCTCTTTAATGGAGAAAGGTATATCCTCAACCCATTAAAGTTATAACTAATCTTGCTTTGATACTTATTAACTAATATTATCTTCCCTGCTTGGAACTTTAGCATATTGTCCTATTCTACTATCTAAATCAATACACTGAGTTGTTCCATCTCATTCAAGAAGTTCAAGTATAGGTGTTGCTAACGGTCATCCAATGAAATTATTACTCTAGTATCAATAGTACCCTCATGAATGTTATCTTCTTAATTATCTCTTAGGGAATGAGTTTCTTGTGTCTTATCTACATCAGCTCCAATATCTTGGCATTGTAGCGGACTCACATCAACTAACTTCTACTAATGTTCAAATTTTGATCCATTAGAATGCATAGGGGTCCCAATAAAAATGTATTCTTCATAGATAATCAAGGTGTCTTATTCAAGGTGCTCTTGACTCTTTATTCCATTTGTAACATTGTCAAGTTATTGAAGGATTGCCCCTTCATTGATCAACCTTGATAGTTTGTCCATCATGCTCGGATATTCAAATTTTGATTTTGATACACTTGGATCATCTTCAAGAGAGGAGAGGGTGGGTGGCTAGTTGACCTCACTATGCTACTTGATACTTGGAAGAGTATCCTTATAACTAGGGATGTTAAATTATTTATTGGGAAGCTCTTGGGGAAGGGGAGGAAAATTTTGTGATAAGCCTCTTTTATTATCCCATCTCCACTCTTGAGAAGTTTTATTTAGGTCTAATATACCTTGGTTTTAATTAAAAATTTAGACTTTAGGAGTAGGAAAATAACTTGATTAATTTGAGAAAGCTCCTAACTTGATAGAACTACCCCTCTCCTACACTTGAAGATTCTCCTTCCAACTAGGGAAAGTCTTTGGAGTGGCTTCTAGGAAATCCTTTATTTCTTGGTTTGGGGTGAGCATGAAATAAAATTATTTCTCAAAGGTTGGAGCATGAGAAATATAAAAAGGGATATGAGTAACTTGAGCAATAGTAGGTGCAGAACTAATAGGTGCATACTTCCCTCTAACTTCCAATTTTCTATATATGAGGTGTTGGTCATGGACTACCATTTGTAGTAGACTTGGTATAGAAGAGGACTAAGTTGAGATATAAAATGATGGTTTAGGTTGATTGGGTTGGATTTTTGTCTCTCCCACCTCAAATTTTCAATTTATAAGTGTAAATGATTAACATTTGGTGTAGGTTGACTATAAGGTGTAGTAGTTTTATGGTATGACTGATTATGAGGGTGAGAAGGATGCCATAAAGGTGGGGGTGGTTCAAAATAGGGTGGATAATCTTGGTAATAAAGAGTCTCATAATAAGGCTGATAAGACTCAATACAACAATCATATGGGCTATGATAGGGTTGATATGGATGTGAAGGATACAAGCCTACCTCATAGTCTACCATAACTACTTATGTGATATATGTATCACAACATGAACAGAACCAAAAACCTTTTACCTTTATAAAAATGAATTTATGATGCCTTTATGCTTGAAACTAACTATAAACCTTTCTAAAGATACTTAAATCTTCCCAAGATGACTACATGTGTTATTATTGATGTCCTCAATTTCCAGATGTCTTCCAAGGATTTTAGAGCATGCTTCAAGAAACTTAAAGCTTATCCCACAAAGTTTGACACAACTATTAGTTTTTTAGGTTGCACCCTTACCGAGGAGAATATTTTTCATGTCGTAACCTCATATCTAGGCTAACATGGAAATGATTTTAGGTTGTGTGTTACCAAATGTATAGGTTAAACCTCTAGATATTATGAGGCTAGCTCCCCAAATTTGTCATTTGAATTCTATATCTAAGTCCTAATGTGTTGGGATGAAAATGGTAAACAAGATAGGATGAAGGAAAACCTATCCTAAGGTGGTGATACACCATGATGATAATCCCATCTACTCAACTCATCTTAGACTCTTAACACACTAATAGACAATATGTAAAGCTAAGATACTATCTCCAATAACTTATAAGAAATAATATTTCATCTAAAGGTCATTTAAATGACTAAAGTGAGAGGGTCAAGATAATAAGGCCTAGTTCAAGTCACTTACAATCTGATTTCCACTCCAAACTTGAGCTATCAACCTCACAACACACTAGACAACCTACTGAGAAGCTTGTTAATACCTAGGTGTAACTTGGACCTAAAAAAGGGGATGTCATACTACTATTGTATATCAAGATAATCATGAACTCAAAATGTATAGATCATGATGAAGCTACAACTAATCTATTCATCATTCTAATAGGTGCATAAGTATAAGTACTAATAGAGTTTCCTCATACCAGCCTAAGGGATACCATACAAGGCTAAAATCTTGTAATATATAAAAGAAATGGGGAGAGAAGAAGGGGAATATTTCATGAAAGTGAGATAAAGAGGTCATAAATGACCAAGGTCCACTCTGTTCAATTGTTATATCAGTTTTTCAGTCTCTTCTTCAACTCTCCCATGCATTGGTTTTCCTTAATAACTCCTTTTCACATTAGTGTGAGTGTAGTGGAGGCTTAGTCATCTTCAATTATCCTTGTCAAAGGGTTTATCACATTCAAAATAGTCCATCACACCTCCAAATGTTAGTTACATTATGTACATGGGTGTAATTAGGCCTCTTAAGAGGTGTTAAACAACTTATTAGTCTTTATGCATGTGGACCAAGGCTTGAAACTACCTCCACCATCTATACTAGCCTTGTAAATGCATTATTGTCCTTGAATGATCAGTTGATAGGTGTAACATCTCTACATTAACTCATTATATTATCCCTTCAACACCAATTTGAGTTCATTTGTTGACTAAATAGGCCAATTAGGACTAATTATCTAAGTGTTAGAAATTGGTAGCCATTAGAGACCTATAAGAGAGCTCAAAAACCTATGAATGAGTATGTTCAAACATGATTCAACATCATCACCATAAAATATATTTATATAAGCCTTAGACACTTAAAAATTCACTTCTCTTAGTTGACTGGTCTACCTTCTTTAGGCATTGGCATACTAAAAATCTTGAGTGCACTTGCAAAGGCCCTTCTAGATGAAACATTGGGCATGTAATGCCTTGGGAATTTGAATCAAGTCCTAAACCATCCATATAAAGGGTTGGATTCAATATGGACTAATACCCTTATTTCTAATTAAAACCTTAAAAAGTATGGATTTATGACACTTTCATACCATGTCCATATAATCAAGTACCATTAGGTGTATCCTCTCTGAGTGTACTTGACCTTCCATGAGTTTTTTAGACCATTATAGGATGTCAGGATATCAAAACATCATTTTTTTCAATACTAGGTCTACCTAGGGTTTTAAGGAGGTTTAAGAGCATTTGGGAGTCTTAGGGATAGTTTATACTATAAAAAAAATCCAACTCTAGAACAAATTCCATGAATCTCTATAGAATTTACCTCCTTAACTTCAATGAATGGCCTACGTTCCCATGTTAAGGGTGTATGGAGATATGAATGTTAAAAGCTGACCCTAAGATAGTATGCATACCAATTGTAAGTGCCTAAATTCTTAAGGTTCATTAATATAAGTTATCTAACAAATTCCAATCAATATATCACGTATTATTAGTTCATATCAAGACTTAAACTTTTGTAAGAGCTCTAGTCTTGTGCACCTATGTGGTGGAGTAGGTGAGTACTTGAAGGTTACTCTCGAGTTGGCTGTGTGTAGGATTGGGTGATTCAAGTTAGGTTTTAAAGATAATCTGACCTTTTATCAATCCTTTCCACTTTAAACCTTCTTATCAAGGTCTGACACATCTATATACACCTTTCATATCCATCAAACTTATTTTAAGAGCTTGGAGGTACCTTAAAGTGGCAGTAGCGTCTGTGAGTAGGATTAGGTGCTTAATTGATTGGTATATCTATAAAGAATTTGAATATATCATTAAATTTTATCCCTTTAAATGAGGATTTAGGATAATTTCACCATGATTCATTTATCCAAAATCATTTGTGAGCTCCAAGTTACCTGCATATCCTTCAATACAATAATTCACTTATATAGTGCTCAGATTAATTGTGATGGGCATAGATTGGTCTGAGATAAAATAATGGGTATACCCAATATTTTTATAGACCAAATGATATAATTTATTCCATTTATTACTCATAAGGTTCATCTAATCTAAATTTTAAACCCTAACTATGCCTATAAAGGCCTCAACTGACCATTTTGGCCAAACTAGCTATGAATTGTCTATTGACTGCATGGTTGATATAAAGGTTTGAGTATGGCCTTATCATGACTATTTATTGAGGTATTTGTGACCATTAAATTTATATAACATGCCTTAATGTTAATATCATTCTCTTTATTTGATTTTCAAATGTTTTTTTCCTTTGCATACCTTACCCTCTACTCAGGCTTAGGTTTCTCACATGAGCATGCCTATATAATTTCAAGTCTATGTAGATGTTACTCTGTCCTCTCAATGGTGATAAATATCAAGAATTACCCATTTTATTAGTATTAACCTCATATTATTTTGTGATTTAACATTTCCTTTTATCCCAGGTAAGGATTAAGACACCAATATACCTCACTAATGTCACATGTAATCACCTGTCAGTATGGCTATCTACAAGGTTTAGTTATCCAAATTGAATGGGAAGAGGTGGTATACATGGTTATTGAAACCCATTTTTGATAATAATATCATATCACTATTCAATTCTTAGATTCACATTCCTTGAGAATCACACCAATATTCATGCCTTGAGTAGTTTACATAGTGTCTCTTAGGGACTTTGTTATAGTAATCCTAAAAGGGATGGTTGTAGGTGCACATCTACATCGTCAAATCACTATATGACCATATAGGTCCAAAATTATATTATATCAATTATTTAAATTATTCATGGTATCACTTTTACCCATTACTCCTAATTCTAATGTACATAGTGACCTACAACTCTACCTCTAGCAACTCACCTTGCTTGCTCTTGACTTGCTGACTATATGTTTACATATGGTGTTGTTGTAAATTTTTTTCATCTGTGTTAGGACTTATTGATGGAGTTAAGGTCTCACACTTTCATTTTCTATCTTCTTTGAGTATCACTAACAACTTGGAATTCTCATAAGAAACCTCATAGTCCTAAGAAGCACAATTTTTCTTCAACTTTATTCACATGCCATGGGTAGACCAGTTTAAGTGGTTGTAAGTGTGCATCAAGCCTTGTGTGGGATAGTGGTTGAAATGAAGGAATGAATTGTATTATGTTGATTAATCCACCTTAAATATCTCATTATCCATATTTATACTATTCACTATTCATTCAAACTTGAGACCAAAACCCTGACTGCACTCTTTAAACATAGTCACCAAGGAGTTTTATACCCTATTGTATGGACTAGGAAAATACAAATGTGCCACCTGGGGTGATTTATTTAAGAAAATTTATGGAGTTAATATATCATTTGGTTCTTGTTTATAACTTTTTGACAAGTCTTCTTTTCCCTCATCTAGACTTGTCTTTGAATATTTTCTTAGTCATGCTCCTTTGGTACTATTATAGTAGGCCAAATGGCTAGCTATAGGTGTGTTTTATACCATATTAATAGGGTATAAGACCAATATGTACCTAATTTTACATGATCTCATGGCCTACATATGTTACCAAGGGTGTATAAGCTTATCATTCATAATTTATAATCAGGAGGGAGGGTGGATGGGTGAAGGAAAATTATAGTAGAGTGACAAGGAGATGGGAACATGAATACATGGTGATAATATAGTGGGATAGCATTGAAAATGGTGTGAAGTGACAAGGTATGGATTATGACATGGATGAAACATGATAGGTAACCTAATACAACCAATCATGAAACTTGAGGACCTTAAACATATGCCTTTGAAATCATGAAACTTTGGAGGCACAAAATGAAGCATACATGACCCTAAAATGAAACCTTGAGAACTCAGAAAAACCTTAATTTTCACAAAAATACCTTAAACTTTTTTAAAAGGGTATTTATTAAGTTTATAGACAAAGAAGGTGGTTTTTAGGACTATGATACCATTATGAAGGTTTAAAATTTTGTTCTTAAGGGCTTTAGGGTGATCCACCATCAATTCAAATTCTCTTTTCATGGTTTTGGGTTACATTTGAAGCTCTACATATGATTTTGAGATACAAACAATATTTGTCACATAATGATCTTCACCCATGCATAAACCTTTCTTTTTTGAGATATTATAAGGTAAAAATGGGCCATTGTAACTTCCACTTAATAAATAAGGCATTCAATGCATTTTAACACATCATAAAACTCTTTAACATAGCCCATAACTCCTGATGTAGACATTGAACCTTTGTCTTTTGTATAGACCTATTTATAGACTATGCACAAGAGCCAGTCATAAATATTTGATAGCCATGTGAGATCACACATGTGATTCAAATGTTTAAATTTCTATGGAAGGACCATTTAATACTCAAATAATAAACATCAGTCATTGGATAGAGTAAACAAGTCAAAAATCCATGAAAAATGCCCAATTGAAAATGGCCTATGTAGATCAAAAGGACATATGAATTCCTTAACTTATTAAGGAATGTTCATAAATATTAGGAGATAAATATCCAAATAAATTCCCATGAGTTAAATTTTTTTGAGTCTACTTTATATGGCCAAGAGCTAAGACCCCCATTCTCTCTCTTATGTATGATATAAGCATGAACCTAAGGAGCTATTTGGGTCTATAAAGAAGGTGGATGAAGTGCAAGACAAATTTTGAACTTGTTTTAGCCTCCTTTCACCATGAAAATTTATTTAAGCATCTGACATAACTTCATATTCATCCTCTGATCATCCTTTGTATGGTATAATCTATACAATTCCATATAACTATTAAAAAAACTCCCCAAAAGGTGTGTTTTACAACATTTTATTTAGTTTTTAGACTTTTTAATGCCATTTTAGGGCCAAATAAGGATGATCACAAGTTAATAAAAATTTCAAAGAAGGATAAAATGCAAGGAGGAAGTGGAAAATCCATAAAATGGCACGTGGGACCCACTTGGCTAGTGAGAAGGTGGGAGAGAGTCTTAAAGTGTCTTTATGTGGCATGAAACACTTAAGGGTAGCAATGTGAGGTGCATAATACCCTTTTATGACCCTCTTTCAATATAATTCATCAAAATATTTCCCCTTCCTTAAGTTTTACAAGGAAAACTAGGCTCATGAAGTGGCTTGAGGGGTCTTTGATGGATTAGGAGGGGTGATGAAGGTGCTATATGGGATTATAGGAACATATCATTAGAAAGGGACTTGAACACACTATAATATTCATCTCATAGCCTCCAACATTGTTAAACATCTTCAATTTACTGAAAATATCCATACACTCCTCAAAAAGATTAAAGCACTCATTGACTTTCAAGACCTTTTGACAATCCTCTTTCCTATTCAAAGACCATTATAACCCCCAACACATTACCACAAGAATTAATAAACTAATGACACAATTTATTAAGCATGAAACTATGGAACATCATGACACTCTTAATCAGATGCAGGGACCCCCAGTGGGACAAGGATGATATGACCATTCCAAGAATCATCATAAGCAAGATAGAGTGGTGGTCATCAAATGTATTTGATATCAAGGGTTGATATTTGGCCCATGATTCCAAAATGTTAACATTTATGGTAATTATTAGGGGTGACCATCCTACTGGTCAAGATAACCTAGACACTTTCATGATAAAGATGACATGATGGCTCAACCAAGGTGATATGACTTGAGGATCACTTGATGGACTGCCAAGGTGACTATACTTTATGATACCTCAAGGACTTGTAGTAGTAATAAGACACACAAGGACAAGTAGGGGAAATAAACCTAACACTAATAATCACACCTTATAACTAGAAACAAACAAGGAATGAACTAAATTAAAAAGACACTATCTACAACTTGTGTAAATCCGTTATTTGGACAAGACAACTAAATATTAAAATAATTGACCTGAAGTTGACTTCTTTCCCCCCAAGATCAAATGGGAATATCCTCTTATCAATATGATACCATGATATGTGGTTGTCATGTGATGATTTAGGTGCAATTAGATTTTGATCACTATCTAACAACCTACACCTATAGTTGACATTTTCATGGTTTCTTAGAAGAGTGATTATACCTTTTGGATTAATCCCCAAGAGCATGGGTTGATTATGAGAGTCAAGAACCCAATCTTATTCCTCCCATATTCTTCTACTTTGCATAATTAGACTCATTTATTCCTCAATCAAGGGATGCACCTGGTCCTACCCATTAGATTTAAAGTGGTTAGCTGCTAAAGTATCCTTGATAAGGTCCTCTTCAAGCTCTTTATGGTGTGGGTATGGAGTGTATAAACTCAATTAGAAGTTTTCTAATTCCTCCCAAAAGGGCATCTCATCATGATCAATGGACAACCCATAGAGATTACTTTCATTCTTACTTCTTCCTTGTAATACACCATGTTGATCACTCACCTCCAACTCTTTGGTAGAGTCAAAATAAATTTATTGGCCTATTGTAGCTTGATCTTCTTCATCTTTAATGGAGAAAGGAAAATATTCAACCCATTAAAGTTCCAACTCATATTGATTTGGTACTTATTAACTTGTATTATCTTCCCCACTTGGAACTTCAGCATGTTGTCCTATTCTACTATCTAAGTCAATACACTCAATTATTCTATCTCATTCAAGAACTCTAAGTATAGGTGCTACCAAGGGTCATCCAATGAAATTTTGAATTCAGCCTCAATAGTACCCTCATGAAGTTTATCTTCTCTATTATATCCTAGGGAATAAGTTTCTTGTGTCTCATCTACATTAGCTCAAATATCTTGGCATTGTAGCTGACTCACATCATCTAACTTCTCTTGATGTTCAACTTCTGATCCATTAGAATGCACAGGGGTCCTAATCAAAATTTATTCTTCATAGACACTCAAGGTGTCTTCTCAATGTGGTCTTGAGTCTCTACTACATCTATAACATTATCAAGTTATTGAAGGTCTACCCCTTCATTAATCAACCTTAATAGTTTGTATATCATGCTTGGATATTCAAATTTTGATTTTGATGCACTTAGCTCATCTTCAAGAGAGGAGAGAGTAAGTGGGTAGTTACCTCACTATGATATTTAATACTTGGAAGAGTATTCTTATAAATAAGGATATTAAAGGATTTATTAGGAATCTCTTGGGGAAGGGGAGGAAAATTTTGTGCTAAGCCTCTTTCATTTTCCCATATCCACTCATAGAATTTTTATTTAGGTCTAATATACCTTGGCTTTCTTGAACAATTCAAACTTGAAGAGTAGGAAAACAATTCGATTAATCTAAGGAACCTCCTAAATTGATAGAAATATCCCTCTCATACACTTGAAGAGTCTCCTTCCAACTAGTGAAGGTCTTTAGAGTGGCTTCTAGGACATCCTTTATTTATTGGTTTGGGGTGAGCATGAAATTAAATTGTTGCTCAAAATTTGGATCATGAGGAATCTAAAAAGGGATAGGAGGAACTTGAGCAATATTAGGTGAAGAACTGATAGGTGTATACTTTCCTCTCACTTCCAATTTTCTATCTAAGTTGTTGGTCATGGACTACCATTTGCAGTAGACTTGGTATAGAAGAGGACTAAGTTGAGACATAACATGATGATTAAGGTTTCTTGAGTTGGGTTTTTTTTGTCTCTCCCACCTCAACTTTTCAATTTATAAGTGTGAATGATCAACATTTGATGGAGGCTAATTATAAGGGGAAGCAGTTTGATATTATGACGAATTATGAGGGTGAGAAGGCTACCATGGAGGTGGAGTAGTTCGTAATAAGGTAGATAATCTTGGTAATTAGGAGGCCTATAATAAGGATGATAAGATTAAATACAATGATAATATGGGCTATGATAGGGATGATATGGAGGTGAAGGATAGAAACCTACCTTATAGGCTGCCATAACTACTTACGTGACATATGTATCATAACATGAACACAACCAAGAACCTTTTACCTTTGAAATAATGAATTTATGATGCCTCCATGCTTGAAACTAATTATAAACCTTTCCGAAGATAGTTGAATCTTCCCAAGATGACTGCAAGTGCTACTACTGATGTCCTCAACTTCTAGATGTCCTCCAAGGCTTTTAGAACATGCTTTAAGGCATTTTAAGCTTGTCCCATCAAGCGTGATATAACTATTAGTTATCTAAGTTTCACCCTTGTTGAGGAAAATATTATTCATGTCCTAACCTTTAAACCTAGGCTAACATGGCAATGACCTTAGGTTGTGCATTACCTAATGTGTAGGTCAAATCTTTAGATTTTATGGGGATAACTCCCTAGATTTGTCATTTATATGCTATCTCTAAGCCCTAATGTTTTAGGATAAAAGGGTAAATAATATTGGATGAAGGAAAATGTATCCTAAAGTGGTGATGCACCATGATGATAATTCCATCCACTCAACTTATCTTGAACTCTTGACACACTAATAGACAATGCATAGAGTTGATAAACTATTTCCAATGACTTTTAAGAAATAATATTTGGTCAATATGTTAGTTTAATGACTAAAAGGAGAGGGTTAAGAGAATAAATCCTAGTTCAAGGCACTTATAATCTGATTTCTATTCCAAACTTGAGATATCAAGCTCATAACACACTAGACAACTTGTCAAGAAGCTTATTAATACTTAGGTGTAACTTACACTTGAAAAAAGGAATGTCATAACATTGTTGCATATCAAGACAAACATGAACACATAAATTATATATCATGAATAAGTTGTAAATAATCTATTCATCATTCCAAGAGGTGCATAAGTACAAACACTGGTAGGATTTCCTCATACTAGCCTAAAGGATACCATACAAGGCTAAAAGCCTATAATATATAGAAGAAATAGGGAGAGAATAATGGGTATTTTACATGTAAATGATATAAATAGGTCATAAATGACCAATTTACACTCCATGTAGTTGTTACATCAGTTATGTAGTCTCTTCATTAACTCTCCCATGCATTGGTTTTCCTCAATAACTCCTTTTGTTGTTGGAGTGTGTATAGTGGAGGTTGTGTTAGCTTCAATTATTCTTGTCAAATGGTTGAACATACTAAAAATAGTCCATCACTCTTAAAAATTGTAGTTGCATGGCATACATGGGTGTAATTAGGCCTCCCAAGAGGTATTGAGTAGCTTATTAGTCTTTGTGCATGTGAAACAAGCCTTGAAACTACATCCACCTAGCATACTGGCCTTAAAAGTGCATTATTTTCCATTGAATTATTAGTTACTAGGTGTGATATCTCTATGTTAACTCATTCCATTAGCCCTTCAACACCAATTTGAGTTCTTTTATTGACCAAATAGGCCAATTACACCTAATTATCTAAGTGTTGAATTTTGGAAACCATTAGAGATCTATAATAGAGCTCATAAATCTATGAATGATTGTGTTCAAACTTGAATCAGCATCATCAACCATAAAATATGCTTATAAAAGCCTTAAAAACTTGAAAATTGACTTATCTTAGTTGACTGGTCGACCTTCTTTAGGCATTGGTAGACTGGTAATATTGAGTGCACTTTCAGAGGCCCTTTTAGATGAAATATTGGGCACATTATGCCTTGAGAAGATTAATCATGTCTTAAACCATCCATATCAAGGGTTGGGATCAATCTAGACTATCATATACCATTTTTATTCTTAAAACCTTGAAAACATATGGATTTATGACACTTTCATACCATGACCATATAATCAGGTAGCATTAGGTGAATCCTCTCTAAGTGTACTTGACCTTCCATGAGTTATTTAGACCATTCTTGGATGTTAGGATATCAAAATATCAACTTTTCTAAGATTGGGTATACCTAGCATTTTAAGGATAGTTCATATTGTATGGACATCCAAGTATACAATAAATACCATGAATCTCTAGGGATTGACCTCCTCAACTTCCATGAATGGCCTAGGTTCCCATGTAAAGCATGTATGGAGATATGAACATTAGAAGGTGACCCTAGGGTAGTCTACATACCAATTTTGAGTGCTTAACTTAATAAGGTTCATTAATAAAGGTTATCCCCTCAATGATAATAAATATATGATGGATTCTTAGTTCATAGGTATAATTAAACCTCCCTAAGAGCTCTAGTCTTGATAACCTATGTGGTGGAGTAGGTGAACACTTAAAGGTTACTCTCGAGTTGGCTGTGTGAAGGGTTGGGTGCTTTGAGTAAGTTTTTGAAGATACTCTAACCTTTTCTCACTAATTTCCACTTGAAACCTTATTATTAGGGTTTTACACATCTATCTTCACCTTTCATATCCATCAAACTTGTTTCAAGAGCTTGGAGGTACCTTGAAGTGGTAGTAGGGTTTGTGGGTAGGCTTAGGTGCTTGCTTGCTTGGTCTATCTCTAAATAATTTTAATCTATTAGTGAGTGTTAAATGTTTGGAATAGGCTTGAGGAAATTTTCACCATGTTTCAATAATCCAAAATCATCTATGAGCTCCAATTTTCTTGTATATCCTTTAAGACATTAATTCACCTATATAGCCCTCAGATTGACTGTGATGGACATAGCTTGGTCTGAGATAAAATAATGGGTATAACCACTATTTTTATGGACCAAATTATAGCATGTATTTAATTTATTACTCAAAATTACCATCTCATCCAAATTTTAAACTCTAACTATGCATATAAAGGCCTCAACTAACCATTTTGGCCAAACTAGCTATGAACTACCTATTGATTGCATGCCTAAGTACGAGGGTTTGAGTATGGCCTTCTCATGACAATTTCCTAAGGTATTTATGACCATGAAATGTCTATAACATGCCTTATGGTTCATATCATGTTCTTGAGTTGATTTTCCAATGTTTATTCCTTTTCATACCTTAACCTCTACTCGGGCTTAAGTCTCCCATATGAGCATGCATGTATAATTTCAAGCCTATGTAGATGTTACTATGTCCTCTTAGTGGTGATAATTATCAAGTGTTACCACTTTTATCAGTATTAACCTTCTCTTCTATTGTGATATTGCCTTTTGGCCTAGGAAAGGATGAAGGGACCAATATACCTTAGTAATGTCACATGTAATCACTTGTCAGTCTAACTATCTATAAGGTTTAGTTATCAGGACTAAATGGGAAGAGGTGGTCTACATGGTGCTTGAAACACCTATGTGATAAGAATATCATATCACTATTAAATTCTTAGATGTACATTCCTTTATAATCACACCAATCTTCATTCCTTGAGTAGTTTACATAGTGTCTCTTGGGGACTCTATTATAGTAAGCCTAAAAGGGTCGGTTGTAGGTGCCACATCTACATCCTCAAATCACTATAGGGATATATATGTCTAACATTATATCATATAATTTATTCAAATAATTTAATATGGCCATTTTACCACTTAATCCTACTTATAATGTACATAGTGACCTATAACTCTGCCTCTAACAACTCACCTTGCTTGTTCTTAACCTACTGATTGTAGGTTTACATATGGTGTTGTTGCAGGTGTTTGTGATTTGTGTTATGCATTCTTGAGGGAGTTAAGGTCTCAAAATTTCATGTGCTAGATTCTTGGAGTATCACCAACACCTTGGAATTCTCATAAGATAACTCAAAATCTCATGAAGCACAAATTTTATTCAACTTTATTCACATGCCATGAGTAGACCATTTTAGGTGGTTATAGGTGTGCATCAAGCCTTGTGTGGGATAGTGGTTGAAATGAAGGCATTAATTGTATTATGGTGATGACTCCACCTTAAATTTCTCATTATCCATCTTAATACTATTCACTATTCATTCAAACTTGAGAACCAAAACCTAATTTTACTCTTAAAACATAGTCACCAAGGAGCTATAGACCCTATTATATGGATTGAGATAGTCAAAATGTGCCACCTACGGTGAATGATTTAAAACAATTTATGGATTTAATAAATCATTGAGTTCTTGTTTGGAACTTTTCCATAAGTCTTCTTTTCCATCATCTGCACTTGTCTTTGAAGACTATCTTAGTCATGCTCCTTTGGTATTATTGTAGTAAGCCAAATGACTAGTTGTAGGTGTGTTTTTTCCATATTAATAAGGTATAAGATCAATGTGAACCCAAATTTACATGATCTCATGGCCTCCAAAGGTCACCAAGGGTGTCTAAGCCTATCTCTCATGATTTATACTTAGGAGGGAGGGTGTATGGGTGAAAGGAAGATGACAATGGAGTGACAAGGAGATGGGAACATGAATGAATACAAGGTGATAATACAATGGGATAGTAGTGAAAATGGTGTGAAGTGACAACGTATAGATTATGACATGGATGAAACATGAGAGGTAACCAAATACAAGCAATCATGAAACTTGAGGACATTAACATATACCTTTAAAATCATGAAACTTTGGAGGAATAAATAAAGTATACACAACCCTAAAATGAAACCTTGAGATCTCAAAAAACCTTAATTTTCACAAAAAGACCTTAAAATTTGCTAAAAGGGGACTAAGTAAGTTTGAAGATAAATAAGGTGGTTTGTATGCTAGTAGACCATTATGAAGGTTTATAATTTTATTCTTAAGGGACTGAGAATGATCTAATACTAATTCAAACTCTCTTTCCATGCTTTTGGGTTACTTCTGAAGCTCTTCATATGATTTTGAGCTACAAATAATCTTTGTCACATAGTGATCTTCACCCATGCATAAGCCTTTCTTCCTTAATATATTATGAGGTAAAAATGGTCCATTTGACCTTCCACTTGAGTAAGAAGGCATTGGAGGCATTTTAACACCTCTGAAAACTTTTCAATCTAGCCCACAACTCTTGATGAAGACATTGAACCTCTATCTTTTGCACAAAACTATATGTAGACTATACACAAGAGAAAGTCATGAATATTTTATTTCCATGTGAGATGAAACATCATTCAAGACTCAAGGAATTAATATCAATCATTAGATAGAGCAAATAAGTAAAAATACATAAAAACTACTGAGCTAAAAATGGCCTGTGCAGATGAGGACATATGAATTCCTTAACTTCTTAAGGAATGTTAATAAATATTAGGAGATAAATATTCATAAAAATACTCATGAGTGGATTCTTCCTGAGTGTGCTTTTTATGGCCAAAAGATAGGACCCCCATTCTTTCTCTTATGTATGGTACAAACATGAACCTGAGGAGCTATCTAGGTCTACAAAGAATGTGGATGAAGTGAAATACCAATTTTTATCCTATTTTGCCTCCTTTCACCATGAAAATTTTATAAATCATTTGACATGACCTCATATTCATCCTCTAATCCTCCTTTGTGTGTTATAGTTCATACAATTTTGTAAAACTACAAAAAACTCCCCAAAAGGTGTGTTTTATTGCATTTTCTTCAGGTTTTAGACTTTACAATGCCACCAAACTAGGAGGATCACGAGTTAATAATTATTTAAAAGTAGGAAAAAATGCAATGAGGAAGTGGAAAATCCAAAAAATGGTATGTGGGACCCACTTGGCTATTGAGAAGGTGGGAGAGAGTCTTAAAGTGACTTTATGTAGCATGAAACACTTAAGGGTAACAATGTGACATGCATAAAACCCTTTTATGACCCTATTGCAATATGGGCCTAGAGGAATATATCATTGACAAGGGACTTGAACACACTATAATATTCATATCATATCCTATTACATTGTTAAAACATATTCACTTTACTCAAAAGATCCATACACTCCTCAAATAGGCTAAAGCACTCATTGGCTTTTAGGACCTTTTGACAGTCATCTTTCCTATTCAGAGACCAATTTAACCCCCAACACATCACCATAAGGATCAAAACACTCATGAAACAATGTATTAAGCTTGAAACTATGGCACATCATGACACTCTTAATAATATTTAGGGACCCTCAGTAGGACAAGGATTACATGACCATGCCAAGAATCATCATAAGTAAGCTAGAGTGGTGGTCATCAAAAAATTTTGATATCAGGGGTTGACATTTGGCCTATGAGGCCAAAATATCAAAAAAACCTAAATCAAATACCCCTTCCACTCATGATAATCAACAAATGTGTACCCAAAAAAAACCTACCACATCTTATAAAAATAAATTTACATGCACTTCTAATCCTCCATCTTAGGAGATCTTATAACATTACACACCTCTATCTAGCAGTCCACTCATGGGTTATGATGAGTGGGATTCTATCAGGGAGCTTACCAATCTCCCATCTCAAATTCAATTTCTAAAACTCATGTGGACTTCTTCATGTCATCAAAAACACCTTATTAAACTCTTATTTGAAATTAACATCCCCCATCCTCTCCTAACAGGACGTGAAACTACTTTATCTTGGTCAGAAAACATCTTAAAACAATGCAAAGAAATGTCTATACACATTAATTAAATAACGGACATTAATCTCTCTCTCAAAATTTCTATTGATTTTATGATTTTAGATGAGACTAAGCTTTATGTATATGATCCTCCCCTATTTATATACATCTAAATCAATGACATCTAAGTAAATAATGATTTGATTGATGAGGGTTTAAGTACTTATGTTTACTCTCTTAACTTCATTAAAATCCTTGGATACTCTGAGTGTAATCTTAAGTCCACATGCAAAATGTGTCAAGGTTATGATTGAAGTAAAATACCTCCCTTAGGTTTTGTGTGGCTCCCTATTACTGTCTTACCTATCACTTTTTAATCGAAGGTTGTGATCTTCAATTTTCCCTTCTCTTATGACATCTTTCTTGGTAGGCTATGGACTCATCACATGAGGGTTGTCACTTCTTCTACCTACCAATGTGTTAAGTTTCCTCATAATGGTGATATATATAGGATTTAAGGTGACACTAACCCTTATACTTTTGAATAATTCTAACACTGTGGTGTATTCAAAATTCCAACCCTTGAACCCTTACTAAGTGTTTCATTATGAGAATCTCAACATTTTAATTTTCCTGTCAACTCTACACAAGGTTATCATGGTCACCCTAAACTCATCAAGAATATACCACCTAACCTCTTATATTCTAATGATAATAAGCTATATGATATCAACCTCAAGATAAAACTTTTGATCTCTCTTCTCTTCTCATTTCCCCATTTCCACCATCTTTGAAGCTATGTTCTCATCAACCACCTAGATATAATATACAAAGACTCGGCACTGTATTCATCATGTCACCTCTAATGATAAAGTCATACCTACCTAAAAAATTGATATTTATACACCTAACTATGATGATGGTTATACTTTAAATGACCCATTTCTAGGAGGTCTTATTCATGATAGATATACTAAGATCTTTTGTTATCATTTTTCTTTGTTTTAGTCTTTCTATTTATCTTATCATATTCTATCTTATACAATTCCTAATTTTAGCATTATTCCTCTTGTTCATAGGGTAGAGATGGTGAATTTTCATGTCACATCTCCAATTTTTTAAGAACTACTTAAGAGCATCCTTATGGATAGTGTTATGATTGGTCCCTATCACTTTTATAGATACCAAGATCCCTATAACCTAATTTTTCCTGATATGTTTGCTACTATCTTTAATCCCTCTATGCATCTTTCCCCTCCTTTAGTTGAGCCTATTTTGGATCTTATTCCTACTTAGCTTTAGTTGAGTCTCTCCTTGTTTTTTATTCTATTTCTCCTTTAGTCAAGTGTCTCTTAGTCTCTCCACTAGCTCTACCTCTTCTTGGCAGTGGCTAGTTTCCTTTACCACAACTTGGTCCTCTATCTTTCCAATGGTCCATTTAGTTATAGTATGAAATTCATAGATTTGTTGGTCATTGGACTAGAGACTATAAACTATACCATCCTTATTCATCTTTTACTTCCACTCCCTTTGTTAGTACACTTAAAAAATCTACTAACAAGTGTATATGTTACTTCTACAACACCGATAATCATCCCTCGACCCATTATTAAAATCTTCAATAATATATCAAAATCTTGAGTCATATTATTCATCATCCTATAAACAATTCTATACCTCCTTCCAAGTTATTACCTAACTATATTCCCAAATATGGAGAGGTATATTATTTGTGGCACCAATGCAATACCCATCACACTGATCATTGTTTCATCCTCTAGCAACATCTTCATGATCACATTTTGACCATTCTTACACTTGATGCCTCCTCCCATAGGTCACCCATGTAAGAAGTCTCCCCCTTCTTCCCCTATGGTTACTCCACCCATGGTGTTTCTATGCAAAATTGCTTTCTACATTCAAAGAAGAAATAAGAAACTGAAATAAATGGTTAAGGCTAGAAGTACCTGATAAAGTTGAGCGCACCGAAATCAGACGTTGGAAGATTCTCCTCTTTGGCTGTGGAGGAATGACACCTGCGAAAAAGAGACTAAAACACGGAAAGATGTTAGTCAAAGATATGGTGGGTTGTCAGGCGACCGCCCGATCCCGAAAGTATGAAGACTCCCTAAAAGGATATCAACCCACTGATAAAAAGCGTAATGTTGGACGAAAGTAGATAATAAAAGATGAAATGACAGAAATAAATGACAGAAAATAAAATGCATACCTGATATGCAGCACTGTTCTGCACAGTCGCCGGTGTCGGTCTCTGTGGTGCCGGCGTCGGTCTGGGAAGGTGCTGACGTCGATTAAGATGCCGTCGTCGGTCGGGGTAGTGACCGGCGTCGATAGGGGCAGGTTTTGAAAAAGTCTAAACAGGTTCGGGACAGGGTCTGGGAGAGTCGAGACAGGGTCTAGGCAAGGTCTGAGAGAGTCGGGACAGGGGCAGGGATGTAAACGAGGGATGCTGGGTCTGAACAGAGTCGAGACAAGGTCTGGGTAAGGTCGGGTCGGGTCTAAGGAATCAGGATAACAAAACTGATAAATAATAACTAAGGAAGAAATAAAATAAATAGAATAAATACTTACCTGCCAGAAGACGCGATGAAAGCCATAGTTGGAGTTGTCTGTGCAGATTGGTTGATGCCGAGAGTGGGTTGATGCCAGAGTTCGCAGGTTGATGATTGCTCGGGGTTCGATTGATCAGCGTTTCAAATACCGTTCAGGATAGCGTTTGGGGTCTCGTCTCGAATGGTTGGCAGAGGTTGATGAAGGCGGGGGACGGTTCCAGAGATGGTTCGTCAACCGTTTCGGGAAACCGAATGAAAACTGATAACGGATAACGGCAAGGTGACCGACGTCGGCAGGATTGCCGACGTCGGCCGATAAGTGATCGACGTCGGCGACATCGGCCAGGTAAAGACCGTCATCGACAGATGCACAATGGGGATAGAGTCCAGCTTTAGCTCTGTGCTCATTGTTACATGCTGCCAGGGTCAAGGTTGGTGGAACAAGTGATCGACAAGGGTTAAATAGGCGAAGAAGAATAAGACGGGGAGTGACCAGGGGAGTCGACATGATTTCGGTGTCTACATTTGCCCCTTTTTGTCTTGTTGGTTGTTCTGACGAACTGCAAGACAAAAATAGGAGTGAGTGCCCCAGGTGAGGGATAAGGTTGATTTCATCTTGTTGGTTGTTCGAATGAACTGCAAGACAAAAATAGGAAGCGGTTAGGTTGCCCCGATTATGGATGAGGTATTCCCCCTCAAAGCAGGAGTCGAAGGAAGGGAACCGAGAATCGGGTGCTGATTTGACAAGGAGTGGATGAAAAAGGAGGGAGGGTGAATGCTGCAAAAGTCATGATTGCGTGCATACCACTGCACGAGATGGTCAGGCCAAAGTGTCGCAGGTCAAGGGTCGAGGAGTGCCAAAATTGAAATAACCGGGCCCCAGCATTTAGTCATCTGCTGATTGGGTCACTCAATCTAAGCTGAAGCTCCAAATGGTCGTCGTGTTCCAGGTATCCCAGGCTCAGGAAGTGCTCCTAGAAACACGAAAAAGCCACAAGTAGTGCGGATCAACCGGTTTGCGATCCTATACTTGTGAGGGTTCAAAAAGGTCTGCGCACAATTCTGCTAACCAGTCATGAGGTAGCATACATGCAAAAACAACCAAGGAAATAACGTCTTGGAAGTGGTCAAGGTCAGCGGAGATAGGCATGATCTCCAATGGTTGGTGGTCGAGGGGAGGAATGGACGAAAGGATGTGGCCGAGCTAACCCCAGAAGACCCCATGTCAACTGAGTGCTGCCTACATAGCCCTGGTGATAGGGCCTCAGGCCAATGTAGTTCTCCCTAGAAGGGAGGGAGGGTCAAAGGGATAAAATGGGTCATGGTCAAGGACAAGATTATGGTTAAAAGAAGGAAAGAAGGTTTGTCCATCAGAGAGACGAACAAACGAGAATGGTCGAGCTAACCCCAGAAGACAGTCGTGTCATCTGAGTGCTGCCTACATAGCCCCTGTGGAAGGGCCTCAGACCAATGTAGTTCAGACCAAGCGTCCGAGTGGTAGACAGGTGGTTAAAATGGTTGATAGATTGGTCGATGATTGGATGAAATGATGAGGAAAAAAAAGATGTTGCAGCCTTTTCCAAATGGTGTATTCTGCAACATTGGTTGAGGGGTTTTTCATCCCTAGCAATATTCCATATTCGTGATGGATGTATGCTAAAAATGAATTGAGGTTTATTTATGCTTCAGCAAGTATTGGTTTATGCTGAACATAAATTGTGGCGGGTCGATAGTTTCCATGTGTATTGGTGTCCATAGAAACTAGGGTGAATAGGCTAGGTCAGGTTGATGGTTTGAAAAGAGAGTTGAGTTGAGTCGATTGACAAGTGATGAAGGTGAATGTGACCAAAGTGTAGAAGAAGTGAAAAGCATATTGCTCTTTCATTGACAAGGACCAAAAAGAGAGCATAGATAGGGGTTATGAGAACCAAGAGCCCCATTCATGCGTGATGTCGTTGACCGTGGTTATGTTAGAGCGGTAATCGAATCACTTCGACATTAAAGTGAGCTCGAAGTCCCTTGAGCGGGTGATAGGAGGAGGAAGAAGGGTAACCTGTTTTAAGAGCAAAGATAACGATGCCCCTTTTTATAGGAGACCCTGAGACAACTACAAGCCAAGTCCATGACTTATTCAATTTTTTTTTTTTTTTTTTTTGGCTCAGACTGATCAATGCGGGAAGCCTGCATAGAGATGTCGTTTGTTTGGTGGTCAGGTTGTGAAGCTGATCAATGCGAGAAGCTTCTAAAATAATGCTGTTTATTGCTAGATTAGTCAAGCCATCCTTCGAGGGAGTGGTTTAGATTTTTGTTTAATATAAAGGCTTTTGAATAGCTGTCCTTTGAGGGAGCAGTCTATTTATTACAGCAATGATAGTACAGCTGTCCTTCGAGGGAGCAGTCTGTTTGTTTGATTTTGATATAGATATAGTGACCATGGATATGTTTTGACATCTTGATTTGTTTTTATAGAAATGTGAGTCATGGACAAGATTATAGAAGGTCAAGAACTCCCTTTTATGAGGACAAAGCATCCATACCGCATAAAAGGGTTATAGGAATTGTTAAGAGGAATAGGGTTGAAAGGAGGTAGGATTAAGAGGATGGGGATTGCTCAAGGGACGAGCTCAAGTTAAGTGTCAAGTGGACAAGTACTCGACTAGCAGTAGAACGGTCGCAGATGCAACGCATTAAGAGGCTCAGGTTCTGGGCGTCCATCAAGAGAAGACAGATGATAAGTCCCTGATCCATACTTGTGCATGATAATAAAAGGTCTGAGCCAATTAGGAGCAAACTTGCCTCGTTTACTTCACTCCATGTTGGTCACGTGTTGATTGATGAGTGGATGGATGTGAAGTTGACTGATATGGTCGTTGATTGATCAAGACTGGTTGAATGTGTGGATAAAAAGATTGGTCAATGTTTGGTTGAGATTTGGTCATTTGATAGTTGGTAAATGGTTGGTCAAGGGTTGATTGGTTGGTATTTGGTCTTTGGTTGGGTCGAATGTTTGGTTGAGGTCGGGTTAAATGTTTGGTTGCTAGTCTGGTTGAGGCTAAGTTGAAAGAGTGATTGATATGTGGTCGAGACTGTGTTGAAAAATTGGTCAAAGTTTGGGTGAAGGTTGAATTCCCCCAGCGGTTAGGGAGAATGTTTGACGGATTGGTTAAGGTCGGTTGAGGTTTAGTGGTCAGATGGACTGTGTTGATGTCGAATAAGGGGGTTAAAGGCGACAAAGGAACCAGAACCTGGCGTGGAGATCCTGATTTAGGTGATGAGGTTGAAGAGGTATGAGTTGGTGTTGATGATTTGTGGGAGGGAAGGTCTAGAGGATCCTTGATGAGAAGGGAATCCTTTCTCCGTTGGTGACGAATGACAGCTTTAAGAGCGCAACAACGCTCAGTGTCATGTCCCAGAGTATGATGATAGTGATAGTATTTAGAGTTGTCGAACCAAGAGGGTCTTGATCCGAGAGTTGATGAGAGGGGTGGTGTTGAAGGCTTGATAACGTGGTTAAGAAGAGAGGTGTCATTCCCCAGACATTGGCGAATGGCGACCTTGAGGGCACAATAATGCTCCGTGTCGTGTCCAGGTGTGCGATGATACACACAAATACGAGTGTCATCGAACCAAGGTGGTTTAGGTCCGAGAGAATGATATGGTTTGAGAGGCAAAAGGTTGAGGCGAGATGACTGCAACAAGTGCCGTAACAGTAAGGTATAAGAACCTGCTAACGGGTCTGGATATTTTATTGCAGTGAAGGTTGATGACGTTGGTTTGAGAGGTGTAAGAGACATTGGTCGATGATTTAGAGAAGATATATGTTTAACAGGTTGATAGAGTAATGGAGGCGACGTGCCTCTGTGAAGGATGGGAGTAGGCAGTACTCCTATTAAAGTGGATGGATGTGGGCCTAGGATTGAAGGTAATGACGAAGGTGGGGGAGGAGTCCTCCGATGTGGTTTAATGGTCTTCGTGGGTTTGGGTCGAGGGCCACTATTGTGCGAGGTGAGGTTAGATACGAGTTTGGGTTTAGATGTGGACGGAGGTGAGTGAGATATAACAATCTCAAGCAAAGGGCAAGAGGAAACTGTGACTGGGTCTTCCTCAATCGAAATGGGTGAAGAGATAGAGTCTTCTCTTGGTGGAGAAGAAATAGGAGAGGGTGGCTCCTCAAGTGGGCAGAGGGTAGGGATGATCATGCCTTCTGCTTGTGCTTGAGGAGTAGGCAAGGTATGGTCATTGGATGAAGGTAGAGCTAATGGTGTAGGTGTGATCAAGGCGTCCTCCAATATAGGAGAAATAGATGGAGGACTAATAGGAGAAGAGGGTTCTTCATCCTGTGAAGAAGGTTGGTCAGAGACAAGAGGTAAGATAGTGTTGACGGTGTGTATATGGTCTTGAGGGTTATTGATCATGGTTTGAATGTTATCTTGAGTAAGCGGGTGGTTAGGAAAAAGTTGTTTGAAGATGTCGAGGTTTTGGTTGGGCGGTGCGTTCGGGTTATCCAAGATAAGATCGCCCTTGTCTAACATGTCCTGGACGAGGTTTTTAAAAGTTTGACAGTGATCCGTATCATGGCCTTTGACACGGTGATAGTTACAAAAGTGATTCTCCCTGTACCATGCAGGGATAGGTGTTGAGGAGTCGAATTGATGTGGTCGGATTGAAGGGAGATTGAGGACCCCCTGCTTGACGAGTTTATCCAAGACAGAGGCATATGACTCTCCAATTGGAGTGAATTGACGCTGTATGGATTGACGTTGAAAATGTTTATTGATGTAGTCTAATGTTGAAGATATTGGTCGGTTAGTTATTGTTGAAGATGATGGTCTAAAGATGACAGTGTTTGCTGACCCCTTAGATTGAGAGTGGGCAGAAGAAGGTCTGGAAGAAGAATGGTCATTGGTTCTTGTGTTAGTGTTACACAATTTGACCTTATCTTCTTCAATAGCGCAGAGTTCAAGCTTTCGGGCCATGGTGAAGGCCTCGTCAAAAGTGTGAAATGTTTGAACCCGCAAGGTGGATGAGATGTGACTGACACATGCTCGGGAAAAGAGCTCAATGAGCTCGGATTGAGGCAAGGAGAAAGAGAGCTGGTTGATCAAGTCTCTCCAACGGGCGACAAAATCAACTACTGATTCGTCGTCAAATTGCCTAATGGAGTAAAGGTCTGTGATCGAGATTTCTTTAGTGATATTGATTGAGAAATGGTCAACGAATAATTGAGTGAGTTGAATGAAGGAAAAGATAGAATGTCTGGCAAGGGAGCTATACCAGTCAAGGGCAGGGCCAGAAAGAGAGATAGGAAACGTGCGTAATAATAACGCATCGTCGTGGGCAATAAGATAGCAGGCATGTCTGAATGCCCGTAGATGTTGTTGTGGGTCTTCCTTACTCTGAAAGCGAGTAAATTTAGGAAGCTCCCAATGGTTGGGGTATGGTCAAATAGGGACAGAAGGATGAATGGGCTCGTTATAAATCTGGTCATATGAAGAGATATTATTTGAACCGGAGATAGAAGCTTCGAGATTGGACATTTTATCCATCAGCATCTTGATGACGTCTGCTGATGGATTGGTGGACGGAGCGCCCCTAAGGTTGTAAGGCGCTTGAAAGAGGCTAGAGGAGGTATACGATGTAGTCGGTTGTACCAATAAGGGTGCAACGTACGGATGACTAGTCGCAGGGGCAGAAGTAGAGGTTAAGGGTGGTTGCGTCATGAAGGTCGAAGGTATAAGTTGACTAGGCACCGCCAAAGGTGGTTGAATAGCGGCACTGGTATAGGGATAGGTTGGCACTCCTACATTTGTGGGCGCAAGAGTGTAAGGGGTCGAGGCAATCAAGTTCTGATATGATGTAGAACTTGGTTGATTTGTAGATGATTGAGGGGGTAACGAAACCCCGATGGAGGTCGGTCTAAAAATAGATGAAGAGGCCAAACTTTTTGTATTGGCCATGGTTGAATTAACGGTTGAGGCGAAAGGCTGAGTCAAAAAAGGTTGGGTGGCGAATGGTGTCGATGTCGTCGCCATGTCACCCAAAAGGTCTCGCGTTGGGTTTCTCACGAGATAGTTATGGAGGGCTGTGGTATTGAGGTCCAAGAATTTTTTGAAATCTTGGTCCCCTTCAGGGATGATGGGAAGTTGAGTCGGGGTCAGGGTCGGTCCTGTAGGAGTTCTTTCAGTCTCCGAGTGGAATTCCATGATAGGACGGGTTAGAGATGAGGTAGACGAAAGTAGTTGACGGCCAGAGTGGTCAAAAAGAGCCTTGGTTTGACTGTGTGTCAAAACCATAAAAGGCAAGAGAGAACATCCTTACATGCTCAAACAAGCAGATAAGAACTAAAAAGATGAAGACACAAGCAGATCCTAAAATTCTAGAAGTAAAATTTTTAGGATTATAGTGGCTTATGCCTTAGAATGTGTGTTTGGGGAGGTTAGCTTTGTGAGTCGGGTCCTAGAAGAAGTCTATGGAAGGTTTCAGGTTTTGTTATGGTGCTCAAGAAGTCTGTGTTAGGGTTGGTACGTGGCCTGGTGCTAAGGAGCAAACTCCCCTCACTTCACGATTCCAGTGGTTAGCTGGTTTCGCTTAGCCAAGATATACCTCGCCTAGAGATTATACTCCGCCAGAGAACGGAGTGGGCTTCCCCCTTGGTGATGAAATCCAAGTAGGGTTACTGGGATGGGTAAGGTATCCACTGGGGGATGAAATCCCAGTCGGGCCTTGTCTCAGGTAAGTTAAAATGTTTGTTTTGTGCAGGTGGTTTGGTCGTGTAACATGAAGTGATCTAGATTAATTCAATATGCGGTTTAATTACTATGTGTGCTCTAAGAGATGCAGGCAAACAGAAATGAATGCAAAGTGTTTTAATGTCCAAGTCAAAATGTTTGTTCGTATGAAGACGAATGGAGAAAGAGTCGAAGAATATGAGTTTAGCTAGTCTAGAAGTGCAAGAAAGAAATGTTCATTTTAGTTCTGCTTATGATGTCGTTTAAGAAGAGACGAAAGGAGGTGAAAAAGGAAGAAACCTAATGCGCCTAAATGAACGAAAGAAAGAAAGAACCCAAGGAGGACCTAGGGTCCCACCGGGCGTGCCAGAAATGTTTCTATGCAAAATTGCTTTCTACATTCAAAGAAGAAATAAGAAACTGAAATAAATGGTTAAGGCTAGAAGTACCTGATAAAGTTGAGCACACCGAAATCAGACGTTGGAAGATTCTCCTCTTTGGCTGTGGAGGAATGACACCTGCGAAAAAGAGACTAAAACACGGAAAGATGTTAGTCAAAGATATGGTGGGTTGTCAGGCGACCGCCCGATCCCAGAAGTACGAAGACTCCCTAAAAGGATATCAACCCACTGATAAAAAGCGTAATGTTGGACGAAAGTAGATAATAAAAGATGAAATGATAGAAATAAATGATAGAAAATAAAATGCGTACCTGATATGCAGCACTGTTCTGCACAGTCGCCGGTGTCGGTCTCTGTGGTGCCGGCGTCGGTCTGGGAAGGTGCCGACGTCGGTTAAGATGCCGTCGTCGGTCGGGGTAGTGACCGGCGTCGGTAGGGGCAGGTTCTGAAAAAGTCTGAACAGGTTCGGGATAGGGTCTGGGAGAGTCGAGACAGGGTCTGGGCAAGGTCTGAGAGAGTCGGGACAGGGGCAGGGATGTAAACGAGGGATGCTGGGTCTGAACAGAGTCGGGACAAGGTCTGGGTAAGGTCAGGTCAGGTCTGAGGAATCGGGATAACAGAACTGATAAATAATAACTAAGGAAGAAATAAAATAAACAGAATAAATACTTACCTGCCAGAAGACGCGATGAAAGCCATAGTTGGAGTTGTCTATGCAGATTGGTTGATGCCGAGAGTGGGTTGATGCCGAGAGTGTTGATGTTGGAGTTCGCAGGTTGATGATTGCTTGGGGTTCGATTGATCAGCATTTCGAATAGCGTTCAGGATAGCGTTTGGGGTCTCGTCTCGAATGGTTGGCGGAGGTTGATGAAGGCGGGGGACGGTTCCAGAGACGGTTCGTCAACCGTTTCGGGAAACCGAATGAAAACTGATAACGGATAACGGCAAGGTGACCGACGTCGGTAGGATTGCCGATGTCGGCCGATAAGTGACCGACGTCGGAGACATCGGCCGGGTAAAGACCGTCGTCGACAGATGCACAATGGGGATAGAGTCCAGCTTTAGCTCTGTGCTCATTGTTACATGCTGCCAGGGTCAAGGTTGGTGGAACAAGTGATCGACAAGGGTTAAATAGGCGAAGAAGAATAAGACGGGGAGTGACCAGGGGAGTCGACACGATTTTGGTGTCTACACATGGTCCCTTCTCCACCTATGATTCCTCCACTCATGGATCCTCCTTCAGTTGTGGTCCCTTATCCACTGATGGCTCCTCCATGTCCCATAGATTCCAATCCTATTCATTCTCCTAAGTATCATATGCACAATGGTCCTCATGAGCATGATCCTTAAATCATGCCTAAATTTTATATTAAGGCTATTCAATGAGAGTTATTTTCATAAATTTCATTAAATATCGATGAGACCCTCACTATAGTTAGGGTCCATCTTCAAAAAGATCTATAAAATGTTATGGATAATATTTATGGATAAATTTACCAATATTTATGAACACAACATGGTGTTTCTTTACTTTCTTCTTCATTTTTTTCCTTTGGATGTGTGGTCCATTTTATTTATACATCTCTACTTTATATCATTTTACTATGTGTTAAATTTTGCTTCATTTATCTATCTTATATGGCTCTTTTATATTTCACATTATATGTTGTCTATGGTGTAATTTTCCTTATGATCTCTTATATGGATTTTTTTCATGATTACATGTTTCTCTTTATGATTTCATGTATTCCCATGGATGTCTTATTCTTTCTCATGATTATTTGATACCTTATCTCCATAACATGGATAATCATTATTGTGACTTGGTTATACAAACATTGTTCCCCTTAGTAATCCTTATTTACCATGTGATCAATTAGAAAACAAATCATCTCATTGTTATTATCCATCTTACTAGTCCACTTTTGATATCCTTTTATTCCCCTTATATTTCCTTTTTGCAAACTAAGCATACACATGGTTAAAAATTGAGATAACATATTGGTTCATAAGTAAGCCTAGGTGTTTTAGTTAGTCACATCTTTAGATACTTAGCTTCCTTTAGCCAAAGTCTAAAGCTCATTCATGTGTATCACTTTGTCCTTAATGTTGGTTATTCCAAGTCTATATGGAGGAGGAAACTTAAAAGTCATAAAAATTTAAAATTCAAATCATTTTAACAAAAGACAATGATATAAAAGGCAACACTCAATATTTCAAAATTTAAATCACACTAAAAGATGTGATTCAAATCACATATCCTTTTTATAATCAAATTCCAAACTCCATATTTGGCTTCATGATAGAGTCGAGGTCTATTAGGGTGTGGTAGGCTAGTAGATTGGGAAAGAAGAATAAAAAATATTTTAAATCTACCTAATTTATCACACAAGTACCCAATCTTTGTAGTAGACCAATGGCTCTGTAAGAGGTCCTAAGAAATTGGGAACACATTGTGAGAAGGTAGGTCCATTTTACTTTCCTTGTTTAAATAACCAACATGAGTCTATTTTAGTACCTCACTTATTTACATATATAGCTTTGTGTTTATTGTGAACAATGTATCCTTTGTGTATTGATGGTCACTAGTCACTTAATGTCTTTTCTATGTCCTTAGTGTGCCTCATGTTTCCTAAGGTCTTCTCATAGATGCCTAAATTATGATTTTTACATACCCTCTTTCATTTACAATAATCCTAATATTTCACCATGATAAATATTATTTTGTTCACTAATCGCTCCACCCTAGTGATTCTATTTGTGAGTTATAGTATAAGACCATGGATAGGACCAAGCCTTCCTAAAAAATTACCAAATTTGCATTCTAAACATTCATTTTAACATATTTTCTTAGTTGTTTCCACTACATTGGTGTTTCTTTGGTGAGTTACAATGTAAGACTATGGATATGACTAGGCATTCCTCATAAAATTTTCCAAATACCCTAGTCATAATGAAATTACATGTGTCAAATTTGAGATAAGTAGTGATTGATTATGAGTTACAGATCATTGACATGCTTCCCATCTTGATATAGTATGTTTTATTATTACTCTAGTAATCTTTCAATTTTATCTTTTTATTTTCTAATTGCATGTAAGATTAGAACCATTTTCTTAAAATTTTCATACTTCCTAGCCTGAATTAGTGTGACCAATTTAATTTATTTTTCCAATTTTTTTCTATTTTATAATTACCATCATGGTTTAGTATGATTGACTGAATTAATTATTTTGTTTTTACATCATTTGGTTTTCCTATGATTTCCATTTTTATTTCATTATTTTTATACTTTCCATCATGATATAGTGTGATTTTACTTGTTTTAATTTGGTGAAAATATTTTCATGGTTTAAAAACATTTTGTTCCCATTTTTACCATCTTTAGTTTATATATTTAGTCATCTTTTATTATTACACATTTCCCATCATGATATAGTGTGTAGTACATTTTTTTTATTACTTATACTTTTCTAAGTATTTTTTGCCTTTTTATTTTAACCATTCATGTGTATCACATAATGCATGTGTATCCATCCTCACATGCCTACAACTACCAAATATCCTCCTCCACCAATCTAAACTAGACTACTTAGGCTAGGGCATATGATACCACAGGAACATCCCGAGTGGTGGGGTTGTTTGGTGTCAGCACCCCATCCAAAATGTCATGAAGCATAGCTATAATTAGGGCTCCCCATTTAGTCTCCTCTATTGTTGTATCTACAAAAACCAAAACTAGATAAACATTAAATAACATATATATCTCAAAATATATCTATATACTATAACCACATGCAACTAGTATTCTATATCATCTCTTAAATCAAAATTATAACATTTCTCACCAGCATTGGTGTTACCAACCACCATCTCCCCATTTTCTCTCCCACCAAGTAGGTTTCTCCATCTGCTCATTCCCTGAGTACCTCCTCCATAGATCACCTCTATAGTAGTGCAAAGTTAGGAGTCACCACTCATGCATGCCATGAATCTCTCTTGAGAGGTGTCTCTATAGACCATCTATGTCCTAAAATGGTTGTTATGTCATCTCGTGTTATCACCCTCACTTATGCTCACTCTTACCAATAGTGCCTTCATCTATGATGTGGTTGAGGTGGTTGTGTTTTCCACTACTATAGTGGTACCTACTATGATGCTCATTTTGGTGCATGTTTTGTACCTACATCCACATCCATGTCATCCCCTCCCCTAGTTACCTAGTTTCATGCTCAACTAGTCTATGGTCTAACACACAATATCCTAGTCATGATTTTCTCGACTAGTACTCCTCCTCCTCTTCTCCCCTTAGCTCTCTAGCATGTCATTCCCAACAAGTAGGCACTACTAAAGGGGCCATTAGGTGTGGGAACTTAACCTTCCCTAGCAAGCATGTCACCAGATGCATTTCTACCCATGAGGTATAATGACCCATGACCTGCTCCTGTGCCAACCCTGTCTCTATAGTCAACCAACTAGGCTATAAATTAGAAAAGTGCATGTATGGATACCACATGATCTCCCCTCATGTAATAGTATGTAACATTAGCACATGGTGTAAAGCTTGACCTACATGGTCTTACCTCCATCTCATTATTTGAGGTAACCTATCATCGATGATATGGGGTAACCTAGCTAGTCAATACATAGGAAACATCTCATATATCTAAGTACTTAGCAAAAAAATAGGCCCCGTAGTCTTCTTCCTTATGGATAACATCCCATACATATATGCATGATTTGGACCCAAGTGATAGCTCCAAAGTCATAAAGTACTACCTAATCTAAAATGGACTAACACAAGGCTATTGTGTCTAGAGATACCTTACTTTTTGACTAATGACACAAAACTCATGCTATCACAAGTTTGATCATGACCTATTAGGAATTAAAAACATTTAAACTAGATTTAAAATGACCATAAATTAGATCTAAATTATGCAAAAGCAATCATCATGGAAACATTCCTTAATTCACCATTATTATGAAAGAATAAATGAGAGAATAATATAATAACATAGATAACATAGATCTAACATGGTTTACCCAGTGTGGGATACATCGACCAAGAAAGTTCTCAATATAAAATATAATCAAAACACAAGAATATAATGAACTCTCACAGAGATATAAAAATTTTCTTGTAGAAACTACTACACAAAATGTTGCACTTTCACTTACACCTACATAATGTTGTATCTCACAAGTTGCTAAACCACACCCTATAATGAACACTTTCACTTTACAAAACACATACACTTTGACTTTAATCCTCAAAGACACACCCTAAAAATAAACCATCAACCTTTAAAGGCCACACCACACCCTATATATATAGTAAATGAAAGAAAATTCATAAAAGGAGGATAAATTTGAATTGATTATCCAAGATAAGCAATATCCAACATGTGAAAACCCTCCTCCATCTAAGCATGCTCATCCAAAAGATCATACATGAAGGAACACACAAAGATTGGGTCTCCACCTTTCAAGGGCACATTTACCAACACCATGTGATTAGAACCAACTCCTTGTAACAAGGAAGGCATCCCCTTTTCCAAAAAACAACTAGATCCCTAAGATGAAGGAAGTCGACATGGGAAAATGCATCTAACAACTAACTCCATAAAATATGGAAACATAAAAATTAGAAAATATAGGGAATATTCCACTCACATGTGGAACAAGGTTCCACAAAAGGTGGAGTAGGGAAAATTGCACTCCCCACATCCTTGGAGATCTCTAGGCCCCCAAAATATTCTCTTAAGGTCATGTGATATCCCTAAAGGGATCCACACTCAAAAATATCCCACTTGGAGACCATTTCTCCTGAATAGAATCTATCACTGCTCCATGACCACTAAGGCCAACCAAATCTGATTATAGTCTTAACTTATTCAATGTGACCACCTTGGTCATCATATCCATAGGATTCTAGCTAATATGAATCTTCTTCAGATTCACAAAGTTCTCTTCATTGATGCAAACAGGGGAGGAGGTTGTTAAGTGTCATAGTTACTGGCGTTGGTCAGGCCAACCGATGTCGGTCAGGGGTAGACAAGAAGGCAACTGACATCAATGGTATTCGGCCGACGTCGATCATCTCTAGCCAGATAGGGACTGACGTTGATCGTCTATGCGGTTCGAAACTATGAGTGTTATGGATAGTTTGTTAACGAACTGGTTGTTTGCATGTTAAAGGCTAATTTTAGCCTTGGAGCTGTGGATCTAATTATTGTAATTAGATGTCTAATTATTGTTTGCATGAGATCTATATAATAGACTCATGGGTTGTATTGTAATTATTTCTAGTTTGAGTTGAGATTGGTTAGCTCCTTCTGAGAGTGAAGAGAGCAAGGGTAGCTCCTCTCAGTTCCATAGGGGTGTTGAGTGTGTATGATTAAGGAGATCTATGGGATAGTAAAATCTGTTAGAAGGTCCATCGGGGTATTGGTTTAGAGAATCATAAGGACTTGGTGAGGCAAGGACAAGGGTTCTTCAGGGTGTAGAGAGATCTACATGGTAAGTAAGATCATTGATTTGTAGGTGTGTGTGTGTGCGAGGTCAAAGGTGATCTGTGGGGTAGAAAGATCAAAGGTGACAGCAACACAACAAGTAGCAAGATCAGGGGAGATCTACTTGGAGTACATTGAGTACTTGGAGTGCCTGGAGCACTTGTGGAGTGCGTGGAGCACTTGTGTACTGGAAGTAGTGATACTGACTGGTGGTACTGGCAATAGTGATACTGACTGGTTGGAGGTGAACACCAAATCTATGTTTGAGTTGTGTGTTGGGACCGTAAGAGAGAGAGTGAGCTCTTGAAGAGATTTACTATTTATGCCCTAGAGGTGTGGGAGCCCTAGAGGTGTGTAAGGAAGAAGACTGTGGCAATCTTCTTTATTGTATTTCCTTCTGGAAGAGTATTAATACAATTAGGTATTGTCTCTCATATTTTGTGTTATTTCTGAATTCTAGGTACTTGTTACTTCTAGTTTAATTTTGCATGTTAAGTTGCTTGTACATGGTAATCAATGGTGCTTCCTAGATCCTAACAGTAGAGTTAGAGCATGTTTGTTGTTCTAAACTCCTGATAAAGTGGTATCAAAGCTGAGGTTGTAGGGAACAGGTTTGTGTTTGGTTATAGGTCACTCTCAGGGGTTTCTGATTGAGTGGGAATATAGCAATGGCAGAAGAAAGTAAGCTAAAAATGGAGGAATTGAAAAACATGAATGATCAATTACAGTGTTATGGAAAGAAACAGTAGGTAAAGGAAAATTGTTGGTTGATAGAAGATCAGCATGAAGGAACTGAAGAAGCAGATGTTGCAGGTGTTGTTGCACAAGATGCTCTAGGATGTTCCTTGGATAAAGCAAAATTTTGGTTTATAGATTCTATTGCCTCTTTCCATGCAGCCCCAAATAGAGGGGTTGGTGAGCCTTGTCAAAGTATTGGCAAAGGGGAAGTGTGGCTGAAATTGCAAGCGGCCAACACATGGGTTTTGAAGAAGGTCATGCAGGTCCCAGTCTTAAAGATGTGGCTAATTGCTTTAGGAAAGTTGGGTGATGAGAGATGCACAGAAACTCTCATAGTGGATGCACTTAAATTAGCAGGTGGTAAGAAAGAAGGTACTCTTTATCTACTTGCTTGTATTACTAATTCTTCTTTTGTTGCAAGGACGTGGCTTTGTAGGCTTGGTCACATGAGCAAGAAGGAGATGCATGTTCTTAAGAGGAAGATAGATGTGTTTGACAGACTTAAGAACTAGAAATCCTTGGTGTTTATGAAGGAGATGATGGACAGAGATCAGTGGATGGGGCTGGATACTTCTAAGCAGGGTAGTTTGGATAGGGTTTTGATCCAAAGAGAGCTCGTGGGTAAAAAGTCATCACTCACAGGTGAACACAGGTACCGACATCGGTCATGGAAAATTGGCATCAAACAGATAGGTGCCGACATCGGTCATGTGTAGATAGGCAAAGTTGGTGGTGTCAGGTAGGTGGAGACTGACATTGGTAGGATAACTGGCATCGGTGACCTGGACAGTTGCATGGAACTAACATCGGTCAGATGTAGACTGTGTGGTGACTGAGGTTGGTCACTGGAATAGATTTTGGGTGGATAGCAAGCTGTTAAGGAGTCTCAAACACCCATATGGAGGATTAAAAGGGTAAGTAAGCCTCAAATTCATTATTCCTCTTCTTTATACTAGTTGCTCACTATAGAGCAGGAAGGATCTAGGAAATAGTGGGAGCATGGCATGAATAGGATGCAGAACCAAACGAGAGATTTGGTAGGGTTTCTAGCCAGTATGAAAGCACTGAAAGACGAATGGATACCTTAGTTAAAGAATAGAGAGAATGGATACATGAGATGGAAGGCCAGGTCATATGGTCTTGAGGAAGCTCTAGGACAGTGGTATAGGTTTGACAGGTGGATGACAAAGCATGGCTTTAGTCAATGTCATTGTAACTACTATGGTTTCTTTACCAGGTGGGTGATGATTGCAACATCATCCTGTTACTGTATGTTGTGTGTTTGCTTGATGCAGGGTTACACATACAAGGTTTTTTCTAAGCTAAAGGTAAAGTTAGTTTAGAGGTGTGTCATGAAGAATTTGGAGGAGTGAAATTCTTTGGCATAAGTGTGTTCTAGAGACATGGAAGGTCACAGGTTGATTTTGTCTCTGGATGTTTGTGAGAAACCGGTCAGCACGCTGAGGGTTGGACAGTTCTATGAATAGTGTCCTAATTTACATGATGAGGTTGAGTACATGTGTACTCCCTAAGTTTGCCCAAGTAGTGGGTGCTATTAGAAAGTTTGGAGCTGATCCAGGAAAGAAGCACTGGAGGGCAGTTCAGTGGATTCTCAAGTATCTGAGAGGGACCAGAAGTAGGTTGACATGCGATGCAGGGTCAAGTTATTTTCTACATGGGTTTGTAGATGCAGATGTGGCAGGTTACTTGGATGACAGGAGGTGCACCATAGGTTGTGTGGTGGGTGGTCTTTAGGATTGAGCTTGAAGAGGGATACAAGCCAAGAAATAGATTAGATGGGGTACAGGTATAAGTACAGGTATAGGTACAGGTACAGTGTAGCTATTTATCTCCAAGTGAGAGATTGTTAGGTTGTGGAGCTAAAAGCTTCATTGATGCAAACAAGAGAGGAGGTTGTTAAGTGTCACAGTCACCAGTGTTGGTCAGGCCAATCAACGTCAGTCAAGGGTAGATAGGAAGGCAACTGACATCGGTAGTATTCGACTGATGTCGGTCATCTCCAGCTAGACAGGGACCGACGTCGATCACCTATGTGGTTTAGAACTATAAGTGTTACGAATAGTTTGTTAATGAACTAGTTGTTTGCATGTTAAAGGCTAATTTTAGCCTTGGAGTTGTGGATCTAATTATTATAATTACATGTCTAATTATTGTTTGCATGAGATCTATATAACAGACTCATGGGTTGTATTGTAATTTGCTCTAGTTTGAGTTGACCTTGGTTAGCTCCTTCTGAGAGTGAAGAGAGGAAGGGTAGCTCCTCCTAGTTCCACAGGGGTGCTGAGTGTGTATGATTAAGGAGATCTATGGGATAGCAAGATCTGGTAGAAGATCCATCAGGGTACTAGTTTAGAGAATCATAAGGACTTGGTGAGGCAAGGACAAGGGTTATTCAGGGTGTAGAGAGATCTACATGGTAAGTAAGATCATTGATTTGTAGGTGTGTGTGTGTGTGAGGTCAAAGGTGATCTACGGGGTAGCAGGATCAAAGGTGACAGCAACACAATAGGTAGCAAGATCAGAGTAGATCTACTTGGAGTACGTTGAGTACTTGGAGTGCGTGGAGTACTTGTGGAGTGCGTGGAGGACTTGTGTACTGGTAGTAGTGATACTAACTGGTGGTATTGGCAGTAGTGATACTGACTAGTTGGAGGTGAGCACCAACTCTGTGTTTGAGTTGTGTGTTGGGACCGTAAGAGAGAGAGTGAGCTCTTGAAGAGATTTACTATTTATGCCCTAGAGGTGTGGGAGCCCTAAAGGTGTGTAAGGAAGAAGACTGTGGCAATCTTCTTTATTGTATTTCCTTCTGGAAGAGTATTAATACAATTGGGTATTGTCTCTCATATTCTGTGTTATTTCTAAATTCTAGTTACTTGTTACTTATGGTTTAATTCTGCATGTTAAGTTGCTTGTACATGGTAATCAATGGTGCTTCCTAGATCCTAACAGTGGAGTCAGAGCATGTTTGTTGTTCTAGATTCCTGACAATGTGATTAGAA
Organism: Torreya grandis; assembly: GCA_037957365.1. Lineage (NCBI taxonomy): Eukaryota > Viridiplantae > Streptophyta > Pinopsida > Cupressales > Taxaceae > Torreya > Torreya grandis. The sequence goes on along the minus strand of JARHVA010001915.1, from coordinate 821,756 downwards.
CCAACTCCTTGTAACAAGGAAGGCATCCCCTTTTCCAAAAAACAACTAGATCCCTAAGATGAAGGAAGTCAACATGGGAAAATGCATCTAACAACTAACTCCATAAAATATGGAAACATAAAAATTAGAAAATATAGGGAATATTCCACTCACATGTGGAGCAAGGTTCCACAAAAGGTGGAGTAGGGAAAATTGCACTCCCCACATTCTTGGAGATCTCTAGGCCCCCAAAATATTCTCTTAAGGTCATGTGATATCCCTAAAGGGATCCACACTCAAAAATATCCCACTTGGAGACCATTTCTCCTGAATAGAATCTATCACTGCTCCATGACCACTAAGACCAACCAAATCTGATTATAGTCTTAACTTATCCAATGTGACCACCTTGGTCATCATATCCATAGGATTCTAGCTAATATGAATCTTCTTCAGATTCACAAAGTTCTCTTCCAAAGCTATCCTAATGAATTGATAATGCAACTGAATGTGTTTCATCCTGGAGTGGAAAGTGGAGTTCTTTACCAAATAAATATCACTCTGACTATCATTATGTAGTTTCCTAACTTCCTACTCATACCCCAACTCTTGGAACAACTCATGTAACCAAACCATCTCCTCTAGCCTCCATGGTATAAACATACTCTACCTCTATGGTTGACAAAGCCATAACCTTCTGTATCCTAGAAATCTAACTAACCACTATATCTCCAATAGTAAATATATACCAAGTCATAATTCTATTGATATCAATATCCCCTGTCCTATCTGAGTCCACATAAACACACAAGTGGTATTTGATCCATTATAACATAATGAAAAATCCATGGTTCCTCTCAAATACCAAAGAATACATTTCACTACTTGCCAATACTCATAACCTGGATCACTCATATACCTACTCATAACTCCCACTGCTTGGGCAATATCTAGCCTAGTACAAACCATGGCATACATCAAGCTTCCAACTACTGATGATTAAGGTACCTTGGACATCCTAATATTTTTATCTTCTATCTTAGGACAATTCTCTTTTGATAATCTAAAGTGGCCTGCCAAAGGAGTACCAACATATTTAACACCCAACATGCTAAACCTTTCCAAGATTTTCTTCACATACTCTGATTGGGATAAGATCATCTTCCTCTCCTTTCTATCATGAGTAATCCTCATAAAAAGTATTTGATTTTCATCACCCAAATCCTTCATAAAAAGGAATCACTAAGTTATTTCTTGAGAATATGAATATGTTGTATGTTATTTCTTATAACTAACATGTCATCGACATACAAGCGTAATATAATAAAGGAACCATCATCAAAATGTTTGATATATATGCAATGGTCAGAATGACACCTTTGATATTCTTTTTCTAACATAAAATAATTAAATTTCTTATATCATTACTGTGAATCTTATTTCAGGTCATACAAGCACTTCTTTAATCTGCACACATAGTTCTCCTTCCCTTTGACCTCATAAACCTGTGGCTACTTCATATATATCTCTTCATCCAAATCACCATGAACAAAATAAGTTTTCACATCTAACTATTTGAAGTGCAAATTTTCAACCACAACTAAACCAAGAATAGTCCTAATAGAAGTCATTTTTATAGCTAGAGATAAAATCTCATCAAAATCAATACCTAATTTTTGTGTAAACCCTTTGACCACCATCTTGGCCTTATACCTTTTTCTCCCTTAATATTCTTATTTTATTATAAATATCCACTTATTGACAATGCACTCTTGTCGTTGGGTAGCCTTACCTAATCCCACATTTGGTTCTCCATGAGAGATCTATTCTCCTCATCCATGGCTTGTTCCCATTGCATCCTAGAATCTACCTACATTACTTCCTCATAACACTCTAGTTCTCCATTATTAGTGAGTAAAAAATAATTCAAATAAGGAGAAAAACATTTAGGTGCTCTTCTTACCCTAGAATATCTTCTTACCATAGGATTTTGGGGTCCTTGTGTAGAAAGTTCTTGAACTGAATCCTTGGATACTTTTCCATCTACAATGTCATCCAATATTGTGTACTCTTTTTGTACTTGATCTTGGTCCTACAACCAATCCTTATGCATGACTTTTTCATTAAAGACTACATCTATAGACCTAAATATTTTCCTATCTTTAATGATCCATAAATAGAAACCAAAGTCATCCTCACCATAACCAACAAATGTGCATTTCTTTGATTTAGACTCTAGCTTGGTCCTATTCTCTTTCTTAATGAGATTAAAATCCTCACATCCAAAGACTCTATGAAAATAATAATAAACATTATTACTAGACCAAGCTTGTTCAAGAATGCCTCCATCCAAAGGCATCGAAGGTCCTCTGTTAAATAGATATATTATCATGCTAACTGCTTCTACCCAAAACTATAAAGGCAACCCTGCATGTAACCTCATGTTCCTAACACATTCCATTATTTGTTTCTTCATCCTTTTAGATACCCCATTCTATTTTGGATTTCTTGGAACCATCATTTGCCTATGAATTCTATTATTAGAATAATAATCAAAGAAAGCATTACTACAATACTCACCTCAATTATCTGATCTAAGACATTTGAATTTGGGACCTATTTCATTCTCAACCAAGGCTTTCCACTTCTTAAAAGTGTCAAATACAGAAAATTTATTTTTAATGCAATAAACCCAAACTTTCCTAGTTACATCATCAATAAAAGTAATATAATAATTGGATCCATCAATATAAGAAACCTGAGCTAGTCCCCATACATCTGAGTGTACTAGATCTAAATTGTGCTCTTTATTTATGGGTCCAACCTTTAAGAACTTAATTTTGTTTCCCATACACATAATTCTCATAGAAGTCTAGATCTAGATCTTTAAATCTAATAAACTTATCTTTTAAGATCTGCATTCCCTTATGGCTCATATAATTGAGCTTGTAGTGCCACCACATAGTTGTATATCCATCTACAACAACTAAAATAGAATAAAAACTAATAGTCAGATATAAACTACCAAATTTATTACCTCTCAAATTCACAATAGCACCTTTGGTAACTTTCCAAGAATATGTATTAAACAATACTAAACATCCCTCACTACCCAATTGCTCCAATGAAACCAAATTATGTCTCAACATAGGCATGTGTCTAACATCCTTAAGGATACATGTGTTCCCATTTTACATCTTAACCTAAACAAAACCTTTTCCTACTATCTCACATGGTTCATCATCACCAAGATAAACATTTCCTAGATTATCTTGAACATAATTAGTAAAATAATTCCTATGTGGGGTAGCATGAAAAGAAGCCCTTGAATCTAATACTCAAGACTCAAAAAAACTATCCATAGAAAGAATTAAGGCATCCTGACATAATTTACATGATGTCACATTTACATCATAAATTTCCTCTTTGTTGGCACTCTTATCCCAAAGTGACCAACAATCCTTCTTTAAGTGTCCACTCTTCCCACAATGCCAACATATCATCTTGGATCTAGATCTAGACTTTGATCCACCCTTTGACTTTCTATGGTTGCTTTTGATCTTGTCCTTTTTCCTCCATCTAGTATTAATGGATAATTCATTACTTGAAGATGATTCACTAGTATTTTTCCTTCACATCTCCTCCCTAAGAATCATACTTACAACATCCTCCAAATTCAAGCTTCCCTTGGTAGGGACTGCATTACTCATAACCATAACCAAACTATCCCAACTATCAAGCAAAGAACATAAAATTAGTAAAGCTCTAACTTCATCATCAAACATGATTCCAACTAAAGTGAGCATACTTACAACCATATTAAAATCATTAATATGATTATCAATTGAATCATTCTTAGACATTTTCATGTTAAACAATCTTTTCATAAGAAATTTTTATTAAAAGCAGAGGGTTTCTCATATAACTTTCCAAGTTTATCCATGAGATCTTTTTTGGTTTTCTGATTAGAAATATTAAATTTAATAGAATATGCAAGGCATAGCTAAATGGCTCCCAATGCCTTCCTATCAAGTAATGACCAATCTGCATCACTCATACTTACAAGTTATTTTCCTTTCCCCTCCAAGGGGAAATGAAATTACTTTTGATATAGGTAATCTTCCATCTATATTTTAGAAAAAATAAAATGCTTAACATCAAACTTCTCAACCCTGAATCTGATCTCTTCTTCCATAGCTCCCACTCAAGCTAATAGCCTTCCTATGATTTACCCCTTCAGTAAAACACACAACCAATGGCTTTGATACCAATTGTTAGGAATTAAAAACATTTAAACCAGATTTAATATGACCATAAATCATATCTAAATTATGATATAGCATGCATCATAGAAACATTCATTAATTCACCATTATTATGAAATCATAAATGAGAGAATAATATAATAACATATATTTAATGTGGTTCACCCAATGTGGGCTACATCCACCAATAAATTTCTCAATATAAACTATAATCAAAACACAAGAATACAATAAAATCTCATAGAGATATAAAAATATCCTATATAAATGCTACATAAAATGTTGCACTTTCACCTGCACCTACAAAATATTATATCTCACAAGTTGCCAAACTATACCCTATAATGAACACCTACACTTTGTAAAACACCTGCACTTTGACTTTGATCCTCAAAGCCACGCCCTGCAAATAAACCATCAATCTATAAAGGCCACACCACACCCTGTATATATAGTAAATGAATGAAAATCCACAAAAAGAGGAGAAATTTGCAATGCTCATCCAAGATAAGCATTATCCAACATGTGGCAACCCTCCTCCACCTAAGCAAGCTCATCTAAAAGCTCATCTATGAAGGAACACGCCAATATTGGCTCTCCACCTTTTAAGGGCACATTTACCAACACCATATGATCACAACCAACTCCTTTTAATAAGAAAGGCATCCCCTTTTCCAAAAAATAACTAGCTCCCTAAGATCAAATAAGTCAACATGGAAAAAGGCATCTAGCAACTAACTCCACAAAATGTGGAAACATAGAAATTAGAAAATATAAGGACTATTCCACTCACATGTGGAGAAAGGTTACACAAAATGTGGAGTAGGGAAAAATACACTCCTCACATCCTTGGAGATCTCTAGGCCCCCAAAATATTCTCCTAAGGTCATATGATAGCCCCATAAGGCTCTACACTCAAACCTAGATCTAAAACCTACTAACTATCCTTGTATGTTGGTCACCTAGGCTTGAACCTATCCAAGTTTCATCATAGTAACCATATGTGTTGTGCTCTCCTAATCTAAGGACTTCTAGGCCTATGCCTCTCCCTCTCCTACCCTACCAGTGGCTTTAATCAATCCTCACATGCCTTTAACTACCACATGACCTCCCCCACCAATCTAAACTAGACTGCTTAGGCTAGGGCATATGATACCATAGGAACATCCAAAGTGGTGGGTTTTTTTTGGTGCTAGTACCCCATCTAAAATATCATGAATCAAAACCATAATTAGGGCTCCCCATCTGACATCCTCTATTGTTGTATCTAAAAAAACCAAATCTAGATAAACATTAGATCACATATACATCTCAAAATATATCTATATACTATAACCATACGTAGCTAGTATTTTATATCACAACTTAAATCAAAATTATAACATTTATCACCAATACTGATGTCACCAACCACCATCTCCCCATTTTATCTCCCACCAAGTATGTCTTTCCATCTACTCATTCCCTAAGTACCCCTTCATGGATCACCTCTATAATAGTGAAAAGTTAGGAGTCACCACTCATGCATGCCATGAACCTCTCTTGAGAGGTGTCTATATAGACCATCTATGTCCTAAAATGGTTGTTGTGTCATCTTACATTGTCACCCTCACTTATGCTCACTCTTTCCAATGGTGCCTTCATCTATGATGTGTTTGAGGTGGTTACGGTTTCCACTAATATAGTGGTACCTATTATGATTCCTATTATGGTGCATGTTGTGTACCTACATACACATCCATGCCATCCCCTCCCTTGACTTCCTATTGTCATGCTTGACTAGTCCATGGTCTAACACACAACAACCTAATCATGAGTCTCTTGACTAACACTCCTCCTCCTCTTATCCCCTTGGCTCTCTAGCATGTCATTCCCAATAAACAAGTACTACTATAAGCGCCACTAGGTGTGGGAGCTTAACCTTCCCTGGCAAGCATGTCACCAGATGAAGCTCTACCCATGAGGTATAATGGCCCATGATCTACACCTATACGAGCCCTATCTCTATAGTCAACCAACTAAGCCATAAATGAGTAATGTGCATGTAGGGATACCACACAATCTCCCCTCATGTAATAGTATATAACAATAGCACATGGGGTAAGGCCTGACCTACATGGTCCTACCTCCATCTCATCAGTCAAGGTAACCTATCATCGACCACATGGGGAAACCCAATTGGTTGATACATAAGAAGCCTCTCATATATATATGCACTTAGAAAAAGAATAGGCCTCATAGTCTTCTTCCCTTTGGATAACATCCCATACATCTCATGCATGATTTGGACCCAAATGATAGCTCTAAAGTCATAAAGCACTACCTGATCTAAAATGGACTAACACATGGTTATTACATAGAGAGATACCTTACAATTTGACATATGACACAAAACTCATGCTATCACAAATCTGATCATGACCTTTAGATGTCCAAAATCTCCATAATATATACATCAAGTAGACTCAACCTCAATCCTAGTTATATTCTATCTGAGCACATTACCAATCAAACTAGTGTTTGCCTATCCTCTAGATCATCTAGTGTCCCAATGATCATCAATATCCCTCCTATCAGCAGTCCTAGTAATGGATGGACATCCTATAATATGATACCCAACTCAATGGTATCCCTATCTACCTCCCATCAAAAAGTGTTGATCAAATGTTCCCATCCTCCAAGAAATATGGCAACAAGAGCAACAATAAGTGGGATGTGCATCATCTGCGTGATGCCTCCAAATCCTAATGTAACCAATTATGCTCTATCCATGTTAATTAATCACTCCAGTAGATTTGGTAGCCACATTACATCTAATCAATACCTCTAATGTATCTTCAAAATATCAAACAACAAAGGATGTATCAAACTTCCATGTCATAAATAATTAAAATACATTCTTTACCACTTTTGGTTTAATTTCTCATTATTCTATAACATCGACCCTTTTTGATACTAAATTAGCCCTGTATTTTATTTATGAGACTAGATCAACCCTTTTAATGTATTAATACATTAGACATATCAATACTATCATCCATTTTCTTGATTTAAGATACTATATTGGCCTTATAATATGCAATCAACCTTTACCCCTTACCAACTAAATCAACATACTTCTATGCAGACAACCTTACTATTTTACTTCACCTTATGGACTAAGTTGACTAGGTTGACTCTATTCATCCATAACGATGACTTTTTTCCCAGTTACCATAAATGAATTGGGCATTTATTGGTCCAATTTATTCCTACCCACTACCCCATTTTACCCCTATTTTACCTAAAAATTTCCTAGGGTTCATTCCAATACCTAGACTTTTCTTAATAAATCAATTTTTTATTTTTAGCTCAATTTTAAATAAAAATATTCAAAAATATTGAAATTTTTAATTGCTTACTTGTAATATACCCATTGTAGCTATTATGCGTCCTCTTCATCTCAGCTATCATCTCCTCACCATTATGGCTCGCTAGTCTCCAACTAGGTCTCTCAGAGCTCTATTTTCTCAGAATAGTAAAAATGACAATTGAATTAATTTTCACCCTATTCATATTTACTAGTCCAAATTATTTACCTTTAAAATATTTACAATCAAATTTCATATTTTGATCATATATATTTTTTATAATAGCTCCTTTTTCAAACTATAAAATGTTCTTGAATCTTGACATCATAGAGAATCTTTTCACCTATTATATGTCTATGTTTCAAAAAAAATGTTTTTTTAATTTTTAAATAACTTCTATAGGTTTGCCTAATGTTCCCTACAATGGACACCTTCACATTTATTGCATCTCATTCCTTATCTACAATACTAAGGTAAGTAAAGGTATATGTTTTTCAATTCTATCCTTTCATTTATTTTATTTTCTCCTTACTAGAATTTAATCTGCTTCAACATTATGTGTTACTATGTTTTTTTTACAAAGCACCATCCCATTTTACACCTATATGACATGTGATTAGATTTAAGTGGGGCATATATACACACATAATATTTTCAATCTTTATCAATTACTGATGATTTCTCTCTTGCAATAACCTATCAATTATTAATCTATCTAAGTGCATGACTTAAGGGGTGCACTGGGAAAAGGGTGGGCAAACCATTAGTGCTTACTTTTTATCATTCTAACCATCTCCTAAAAGCATTCCCCTAAGATTTTCCACCTCTTTTTGACCCTCCTCTAGTAATTGTTTGTCTTCATTAGTCCTTCCCTAATCTAAAATCCTTTTTGACAATTTACAATACACTATTTAACCCATCAACCCTATGCTCTATTTTACAAAACTCATTTAGGGTCTAGGTTGGCCCCTAGCTGACCTAGACCTAGATCAAGTCAATATGATATAGAGTAAATTGGGATGACCCTATTGGCTAAACTCTTGGAAAGTATTAGAGTTATATTCATCTATATAAACAAATTCATTTCATCATTTCTTAGGAAGAGAAGAGAATAATAAGAGATATATATTGCACATTTACTTATCCACCATTCTACTTGAAGTCATAGCTTAATGTTTCATGCTTTATTTGGAGATATCGATATTATCTTATGGATGAGTCTTTTGGATGCATAGATAGGTCATGTAGCCCAGAGATAATCTATCATTGTCATCCTTAAATACCACAACAACCTATTGCAAAACACCTTGGCCAAGAGAGAGATTGAGGCTCGATGGGTTCATATTCAAAGGTAAGTATTCCTAAATTTATTCCTCCTTTGTAAGAGTATATGGATATGCATTTGTACTTATCTCCCATGTATTATGATTTCATATACATTGATGTGAGTATATGTCTTCTATGCATCTTTACTTTTTATGTTTATTACCTCCACTTTGTGCAACAAGCTTTGGTGAGCACTAGATTAGATTTACTTTGCTTTTGTCATTTACTTACATTAACAAATATGAAAACATAGTACCTAGTTAGGATTATTACATAGTTTTACTTGATTGGAGGATTTTTAACCCTCTATAGTGATATTATTATGGTAAGATATCCATTTCCTAGGTCTAGAGGATCCATCTTGGTCATGACCCAAAATATCTAATGTATCAACAATTATAAATGTAAGAAGGATTTATATTCTCCAAGCTAGGAATGATTTATAGATCAGTTGCATTTCTCTTTGTATACATCCAACACTCAGATCATCTCTATCAGGGGTTTCTAGATAAGTATTTATTTTCACATATTTATTACTATTTTTAGAAATTTAAAGCTAGTTGAAATCTATAATAAATTAGTGGTTATTTTATGCATATTATTTCACCAATTTAGACTACATAACCCTTCAATCAAACATAGGATTTACATTAGTAAAACCCTAGAAGTCTAAAATAGTAAATGACCTCCTAAAGTACACCTTGTTAAAAAAATATGTGTGCACAACCATGCATCACCACCTTATTTATTCTTCACCTATTATTTCCTTAGAGTAATCATTCCTCTCCTCATCATGATATTTTTAAAAATATATGGTGTTACAACTTCAATATTTTGATCTTCTCTCTTAGCGTCAACTACATTTACTCTTGGGTGATCCTCTTTCCCCCTTTCTTGATCTTGGTTTTGCAGACACTCAAATACTCTATGCCATTCTCCACATTTGTAACAAACATAAGACCTAAATTGATTTGGAAACTATCCTCTAACACCATATCCTTATCCTCTTTAAAATCCTCTACCTCTTTGTTGGTATTGAAACCCTTGTCTATTATTTTCTTGATTTTCTACACCACATGATGATTCTCCTCTAGTGGTATTAAACCGACCTCTAATATTATTGAATCCACTCTTACCCTTATTATAGGGGGTTGACCTCTTCTTGGCCTAATGTTAGATGATCTTTTGAAATTTTATGTATTTTTTATTTGCCTTAAAATCTAATTGATAAGTCTCCTCCATGAAAAGTATTTTATACATACTCAATTCATATTGAATAGAAAACATCAAACCATTTACATACCTTGCATCCATCTATTTTTGTATTTCATCATGCTCCATGTGTATGGAAATCTTGTAAAACTCATCTATATACTCTTGTATACTATGATCTTTTTCCCTTAAATTTTAGAATCTTCTATATAGGTTTTTTGTATAATCCACATGAATAAATTTCACCCTCAACTTATTCTCCATATTTTTCCATATGTTGATATTCTCTTTAAATTTTATTTGTCTCTCTTTTCACCTTTTGGTTTACATGTTGATCCTTTTTTTTTTTTGAATTTTTCATGTCAACTCTAATTTTGAGTGAGATTTATTTATGTTATCATATGTAATTATTTCATTCATTTAATATGAATCGATACACATTATTGTTTTAGAAGTTATATGTATTATGCCTATTTGGTTTTTTTTGCCTTGATAGTATTCATTTCATTAAGATCAAACCCACATAGTTATCCCACCTATAGTGATCATGAAATTGTGATGTTTGAATATGTACTTGTAGATATGAAATGACTTTGATACTTGATAATGATAATTTTTGAATTACTTTTGAATGATCTTAACTTGTCCTATGGCTACTCCTTGTGAGGATCTTGAATTTGAAAATAATAGGGCATATTTTCTCAATGTGAAATAGTGTGTAAGTTTAAAACAAGTAAATACCAGGTGGGGATAATGATTGACCTTTGATATGTATTTTTAAATAAAAATTTTGATGATTTTTTTTAGCCTACATTATGAAACATGTAGGAAGACCTAAAATAATGATTTAATTTCAAAAAGTAGATGTTATTTGGTGTAGGATGTGTCTGGATTATGTGTACAAGAGCACAATAATGATCTTCTTTACCTAGGGTAGACTTATCCTAAAATACAAGAGATACTTATCATGAGTCACAAATTATATAAGGGTGATTTTAATTAGCTATAGAATTTGAAACTTAGACATTTGTGTAATGATAATGGAAAACAAAGGGTTCATCTGACATATGGATAAATGGATTAGAGGAATGGTGAATAAGATCTATGTATTTGTGTGAAAGTCATGTGGTCTAGAACATGTCAAGAATAATCATTATCAAGTACATGTGACTAAATTTGTGTGTACATTTTCCCCTTCCCTTTACTCTAGTAATGAAATTACTATATTAATGGAGAAACATTTCACCCTAAGTTTTTATAACACACTTTTTATTTGAGAAAACACTTCAATTATGTAGGGAACTCAAATTTAGCAAACCCTATAACAACACATAAAGTAGTCATTTGTCTACCTTAAACTTTAAAAAAGCTAATATTTGAACATTCAAAAGAGATAAATAGAGTACACCTATATGAAGGTGAAACCAAATATATTTATAACCTATAACTAATGCCAACAAATATTTACCACTTGTTGAAATACTTAGATATTTTGAACCAATGACGAATTGAGAGTGATCCCAAATTTTAATAATTAAACAAGCCCCTATTTTATCCTATTTTTGATAAATAAATAATTTTTTAGTGAAATTAGAGAACATCAAAATACTAAAGATATCAAATAATCAATAATTTTAATTTTGATAAATGTTAAACAAGGAAAATTGTTATATTGGAGAATACTATGAAGAGATATACTTAGTTTGCACAAAGATTTATGTTGCCTATTATAACTATCTGTAAGTGTAAATAAACAAGAAAGGTGACTATTCATTCTAAGAATCATAAATAGAATTTATACATGTTCATTATAGGTGGAATAGAGTGCACGTCATTTGATTTTGTTAGCTACAAACTTATCTTAGTTGATTATGGTAGGTGACTAAGAAGAAAAGATAATGAGAGTAGAGTTATAGAAATGATAGATCAAATATATAATAATATAATATTCATGGATGCAACCATTATAAGAGGACAAGAATGTAATATGCTTGAGTTTATTGAATGCATACTTGTCCCTATTAACTATTCTAAAAAACTAATCATTATGCCTTATATGCCTATGCTTGCTGAGCAATATGAGATATTTTGATTTGGAGTATGTTTCATAGATTTTTTTTATTATTTATTTTTTATTTCAAACCCTAAATAGACTTTTATAGTTGTAAAAACTACCAAAAAATATGGGAGTGTAATTCAGTTGAGTTAACCTCAAATACCCCCTTAATGATTGTTTGTTACCTACATATCCAATACTCCAATGAGGGAAATCAAACCCATGTTTTTCTCCCATATACAGTGATTATGAAAATTTTCTCCTTGAATATGTGTATGTAGCTAGGAATATGGCTTTGTTATTTGATAGTGGTATATCTTAACTTCCTTTGGGATGCTTTTAACTTAGATTATGGCTACTCCTTGTGAGTGATCTTGATTTTGGAGAGAATATGGAATATTTTATCAATGCGAAATATTGTGTAAGCTTGAGAGAAATGAATTCCATGTGGGAAAAATGAATGACCTTTGATTTTTATTTATAGGAAAACCTTTTGATAATTTATTTTAGATGACCATGTGAAACATGTGGGCAAACTAGCCTTTATTAGGTGCGATTATAATGGTCGAAGTTGACAAGAGTGAAAATATCTCCTCTTCACAAAACTATACATGTTTACAAGGATCAGGGACATCTACTTTGAATTAGATATAGTCTGAATGTCATTTTAAGTAGCTTTATTATTTGACTTTGAAAATTTATGTCTAGTGATAATGAAAAATATATGGTCAAACCCACATATAGATAGATGTATTAGAGGAATGGAAAATAAGACTCATGTAATTTTTTATAATTCATGAAGTTCATGATCTATCAATAATTAGGATTTTCAAGTACATTACCAAATTTATATGTCTACATTTAACCCCATTTAATCTAGTAATGAATTTGTTATAGTAAAGGAAAAAAATTGAACATGAGTGTGTAAAACACAATTTTTCTTTGAGAAAAATTTTCAATTGTGTAATTAAACTCAAATTTAGAAAACCTTGCAACAACACATGAAAAAAAATCATTTTGTTCTTTTTGAAATTTGAAAAAAATCTTGAACTTTAAAAATTGAAATTTTAAAAAAGAGATCAAGGAAAGATTACACATGTATGTAGGTGAAACCAAATTTCCATGTAGCTTTTAACTAATGCTGGTAAAATTTACCCCTTATTAAAACACATGAATAATTCAAACCAATGGCAAATTGACAATGATCAAGTCTTAATTTTATTAACTAATCAAGCTATTGAGTTAGAAAGATGCATTATTCCAGATCCTATGAATGGGAAGTAGTTAAAAATGTATCAATCCATAAAGGTGGAAACACAATGGGTTAGATAGAAGTGATGTAAATATTATTGAGTGTCACTAGACATGAACTCTCATAACCCACATAGAAGATGGAACCACACAATAGGTTTTCTAAAATTAATGCCATGAATGCTGAGTGTCATTGAACCTTAACATACATTACCCATAAAAATTGAATCACACTATTATATATGGATATAAATTATATTTTTCATGATTGAAAGATAATGAATAAAAATTATGCCTCCATCATGATGTAGGAGCATCATTAACTTTATGTAAATTTGATGTTGATAAGTTTATGTTTGGTCTTGAATGTCAATAAGAAGCTATGTAATGCTTCATTTTGTATTTAACCATCATAATTTTATGTTAAAATTTAATTTAGGACTCTTTTTAGGAATTTAATTTAGTAGGGTCTCACAGAATTTCCCTTTAGAGCAATACTACATTTTCCCACCAAAATGCTAAATTTGAATATTTGAATTTGAGTTGCATACTTTAAGGGGTGTCAGTAAGTTTGAAAGATCATGGTTTGTATGTAAGAGATATTTAGGGTCCAAAAACATGTTTTAAAGGTCTTATTATCCCAAAATAAATGTAAATAACTATGTATTATCCTCCAATGTGGGGGTGAAGGACTAAACAAAGCATGTAAGAGATAAGTCTTAGGTTGTTGCTAGGTTTTTGGTCATAAAACAAGACTTAACCAAGTTTAGGATGATTATTTCAAGTGATAAGGATTCAAATATAGGGATGAGATAAATAAAACAATAAAATAAGTATAAATATTTAAGTCTATAGTTTATTAAGTAGGTTTGAGATTGAAGACATGGCCTCCAGGTCTACCATGTGAAGAAAATAGGGGGTTGTATCAAGAATTATTAAATAAATGAATGGAGAATGGATTTTGTAATCTTAATTGTGTTATATAAATTTTATGAAGGTATTTTTATATGTTACCATGATTTATTAATTTTTTTAATGAATTAATGATGGTCATTTTGATTAAGTAGGATAAATTTCTACATTATGTAACTCAGTTAGCATAGGAAGCCTTTGTTTTAAGTAATTTTGTATTGATAAAGCATAAATAACCATTTTAAATATAGAGGGATTATTTATGGGTTATAAATACATCAAAAACAATATATTTAAGTGCTCAAATTTTAATTTCCTCCAAAAATAGTGCACACAGGGTCTACATATATAATCATGTAGTGACAATCAAGAGGGAGGTGAGTTATTTTTAAAATTTTAGAATTTTAATGTTAAATAAAAGGATTTTATGGGTTTTTATAAGTGTATTATAGTATAAATAAATAAAAATAACCATTGATAATATTTTAAACTCAATATTTTCTATTTTGTATGCTCTCAAGCTTGCGAATACATACTTTACTATGATAGTTAGAAAGAAAGTTATCATTTTGTTATAATTTGGGTTTGTTAAAAGGAAAATTATCATTTGAAAAAGTTTATAGGGTTTTTATAGACCCAAATAATCCATTATTTTGTTTTTAAACCTTGTTTAAATCCTTAAAACCAAAATTTCTAGCTCTCAGCCTTTGTATAAGTTTGCCTAGGGTTTTGAGAGAAAAATATTCATAACTCCAAAACTAACCAATGGAAATTATTGAAACATGGTGGATAGTTAGGGTTGGATTTTATAAAAGTGATACAATTTATTTTAAGTACTGAGTATCTCCAAAATAAAATATATAGATAACTAAATTTATGCATGCCTATAACTAGGCCTTAAAACCCTATTAGAGAGCTCTAAATAGAGCATAACACTCAAAGTATTAATTCTCAGTTTATGAAATTTATAATGGAACTAGGAGAATAAATTTAGAATATTATATAGTTTTTAATAATTTTATTGAGTGTTTTTAAATAATTCTATACAATTTGTAGGGTTTATAGGCATGCACAATTAGGCCAAAAACAAGGTTTAGAAATGCAAATAATCATATAAATTGAGATATAAGATTAAAAAAGGAAATAAAATTTGTAAGATGATGTGTTGAGTTTAATTTAAGTTTTATAATATAGTTTTAAAGTATTTTGTCATTTAAAAAGGATAGTTTATAATGAAAACTTAGTCTAACAGTCTTATAGCAAGAACACGAATTTTGTGTTCTTTGTATTCTCTTGAAGGTGTAGGTACAAGAAAGTGGTAGAAGATGAATTTTCATTTAATGATCACCTTGAGGAATGTAATAAACTATATTAAATATTGGTAAGTTTTAATATTGAGTAAATATTGAAAGAATTTGATAAATCTAGTACAAGGCTTAAAGGACTGTGTATGAGACTGTCTTTTTTTCCTAATTGATAAGAAACTTGGATGAAGGTTGTATTTTTTAAAAAGAAGAAATTTAAAGAGTTTAAGTGAAGAGTATTTGATTAAATAATCATCAAGAGGTATAAATTATAATATAGGATAAAGGACTTGTTTATATATAAAGAGATTCAATTGAGATCTGTGATCTAGGAATTTGACTCAAGAGAGGATGGTTAGTATGGTGTTAGTTCCAAAATGAAAACAAATGAAATAAACACACTAATAGCATAAAATTTCTATGCCTAGACACTAGGGAGAGCTTAGTTAACAAAACAAAATGATAAGCACAACTAAAAATCAAGGAATGAAAACACAAGAATTCTTTTCACCTTCCTTAGATTCTCCAAATGTCTTTGTAATGGTGGCTTTCTCATCTTGTGCTTCAAGAGGTCTTCTTCAATAGAGTGTGGCTACCTTCATCTCCTCTTGGAACCTTATGTCTTTGGCTTGGCTTGGCTTGGAATCAATTTGGCATTATAACACTAGTTGCTTGAAGCTTTTTGGAACCAATCCTGCATTATAACTTTACACTAATTAAGCTTAGAAATGATGTTGTGAGGCCTCCTATTTATAGATTTTTGGATTTGATCAGAATCAATCTCAACCATCCATCTCAAGATTGAGATGTGTGGTTGATTATTAATTCAATTTTTGGAATTAATTTTGTAATTATCCTCATCATGGCATTGGAAGAAGGGGAAATTAAGAGGCATGGAGGTCTTTGATGAGGCATGGGAGGCATGAATCCTAATATTTGTGGCATTTATGGCCTAGGGATATCTTCCTAAGAAATGAGGTCACTTGATGATGCAGATATTTAATATTCATTTCCAAAACAAATTATTCAACAAGTTTCCATGAAATTTTTTATTATGCCTTGATTTGGATTAATTATCTCTTAGGCATGATTAAGCACATTGTGCACAAATTACCCAAATTGATTAGAATGCCTTGTTATTGGTCCTAAATTTTACTGGATTTGAATTGGAAGTCCACATCAAATGCGTTGGATGCATATTCCCATTTATAATATTGCTAACAACAAATAATAAAGGCATAAGTCTTGTGCAAAAGAGTTGATAGGAAAGAGTAGTCCAGACCATGTAGATGCAAATTTGGCATTTTGACATAAACTAAATTGATCAAAGTTAGCTGGCCCATAAATTAAATTGCCCCATTTAGGGATACCCTAGCCAAAATTAGAATTTTAATATGTTATTTTCACATCATTTAGCATGTTTTAGTATTTTTAGGCCAAATTGTGCATTTTGGGTAAAAACTAGCCAAAAACCTGATTGGAGGTTATCGATGATCAATTTTAGGTATCTATAGTTTGCCCCTATTTAGGAAGGTGTTGTAAGCTATAAGAATAGAATGTATTCTCAAATAATGAAAAGGTCTTGCATGCCTATAATTGCAATGATGATATACTAACTGTATGATTCCCCCTCGAGGGAATAGTTGGCATAAGTGGGTCGGCAAATGGTCCATCAAAAAGGAAGAAGCAAAATGAGGAGACCAAAGAAAGGAAAGATGATGGGGTGAAAACATAATGATAGTGAATAAGTAGTCAAAATCATTGAGAATGCAAGTGGGATGGTGCATAATGGTTTGCCCGAAGGTGATTATAAGCATTATACCCTGATAGTGGCAATGTGGTATGATAACACAATGATTTTGCCCAAAAGTGGTTATAATCATTGAGAAGATGGAGCTGCCCCTATTAGGATAGGAAAACAAGATAATAACATGCCCATGTATGGTAAAAAAAAGTAAAGTGGTGACAACTCAATGATTTTCCGAAAGGCAATTATAATCATTAAGAAATGCAGGTGGGACAATGTGCAATGATTTGCCCATGGGTGGTTATAATCATTGGACCCTAATTATGGAAATCATCATAAACTTGGCTAAGGATGATGATAACTTAAGAGGGTAATGATGAATTGGAATAACCTACTAGTAGGGAGATGCTTGTTTAAACTAATAAAGGTTGAAATTCTTTCATGTTTAATTACTCTATTTGGGATATGACTGAGAGTGGAATCAAGATGTCAATGCCGAAGAGATACTACCATTGTTGAATATAATTTTTGAAGTTGAGGTTTGTTATAGCATGTGATGGTAGGATTTATGATATAACACCATAAAGACTTGGCCAAAATTTGTAGAAGGACTAACTCCCACAATCCAATAGTCAATAGAAAACAATGCATCAATGATAGAAACCATGATGACAATGTAAACATATGAATATGGATGGATTCAAGTATAAGTGTGGAAAAGGAATCACCCAATGAATATACATAAACTAAATCAATGAAATAGTGTTGAATGCAAATAAACAAGTAGATAAACAAATAGACAATGTAATAGAAACCATACAAACATTGCACCTAGAAAATAGGTGACAACTTAACAAATGAAAAAAAGGAGAGACTAGAAGAAAAGAAAGGGGTGGCTAAGTTGTCTCCATATGTAATAAAAAAGTAGATTATACCTACATAGTTCCATGGATGTAATATCCAATAAAAAAATTTAGGCCAAATGTAGTTCTCCCAAGGAATGGGAAGAATGCGATAACTGATGAAAAAAATAGAATTGATGTGATATAAGAATGGGAATGATCTTGAAAAATGAAAAGTGCATGAGAAAAAAGGCCAAAAATGATGGGAAAACTAAGTGACAAGTAATTTTATTATGACTTAGTAAGGGTTCCCAGAATCTTTAAGGCAAAGAAGTGGTCAATGTTTTTTTTCTTTTCTAATGATTTTTAAATGTTTTTGGAAGTGCTTTGGAGTGTCACAACTCAATCGAGAATGATGAGACACTAAATGGTTCAAGCTCATAAAATGGTGAGAGATTTCATACTTAGGTTACTTTCAAAATGATGAGAGTGTGGCTTAGGTTGCTCACAAAATGGTGAAAGCGTGGCTTAGGTTACTCACAAAATGGTGAGAGTATGGCTTAAGTTGATTAAAAATGGCAAGAGCATGGGGAAAAGGGTGACTAAGCTAAACTCAACAAGTATTGAGTGTTACTTACATAGTCCCAAATTAAGACCTCAAGTCACTATAGTTCCACCCTTACAGTGGAGGAATTCATCTAGTGCAACATCCAATTCAAACAAAACAAGCACAGTTGGTAAAAAGACATAGTATGGCATAGGAAGTGGCAAGTTGGTACATCAAGGCTTAGTATTGCCCCTAATTTTCCCATAGGTGGTTATAAATAGGACACAATGACATAGATCAATGGTACTAATTTTTCCAAAGGTGGTTATAATAGTAACAAGATGAGTGGTAAGAAAGAATAACAAATGAAGGATATAACTACCAAAACTTCTATCACATTATCCCAAAATATGATCTCTATCTGAAGTTCTTGAACCAAATAATGAAGTGATCAAACACCTTGATGTTAAAAATACATAATGAATGATAAAAACTAAGGTCAAATAAGATAGGTTTTAGAACATGCTAGGTTGATAGGTAAGAAATGGAAAGTGGATATGGCAAAGAGGATGGATAAGAATGGTATGTATATAAAGAAGAATAGTGACAAAAAGGTATAATTAAAATGGTCCTTACAGACAATACACCTTAGCATTCAATCATAGTACCACTTGAGATGAATAATATTCATTGCCTTTAGAATTTCCTCTTCATCTAGTGTGGTAAGCCTATATGCTCCTGATCCATAATCTATAATGATGATGAAAGGCCCTATCTAGTTTGATTTGAATTTCCCTTTATGTTTCTTCTTAGCCATGGTATTCTGTTGGTTTTCTTTGAGAACAAGATCACCAAGTTCAAATTTTTTATACTTCACATGTTGATTATATTGGCCTTTGAGTTGATTCTGATATGCTTGAAGATTATTGATCATGGTTTTGCATTTTTCATCAAGTAGATCCAGCTCTTGTAGATGAGTTACTCGATAGTCATGATCATCCAGGACATGCTTGAAAGATATGCATAGTGAAGTCAACTCAACCTTAGTGGGAAGGATGGATTTAGTACCATAAACAAGTGAGTATGTAGTGGCTCATGTGGGGGTAAGATTATTGGTATGGTATGCCCAAAGGGTAGGGAATAACTAGAGGTGCCAATCATGACCAGCATCATTGACAATCTTTTTGATAATGTTGATAATGATTTTGTTGGATGCCTCAGCCTGACCATTACCTTAAGGGTAATATGTTGTAGAAAAGTGTTATGTAATGTTATATCAATACATAATTGGTCTACATATTTGTTCTTGAATAATCCTCTATTATCAAATATAATGTCAAAGGGGATACCATAGCGGTAGATGAGATGGTTGAAGATGAATTTGGAAATTTGTTTTTTAGTCACGTAAGTGAGGGGTATAGATTCAACCCACTTAGTGAAATATTTAGTAGTGGTAAGGATATGTTTATGGCCATAAGATGAAGTGAGGTTAATC
Source organism: Torreya grandis (assembly GCA_037957365.1). Classification (NCBI taxonomy): domain Eukaryota; kingdom Viridiplantae; phylum Streptophyta; class Pinopsida; order Cupressales; family Taxaceae; genus Torreya; species Torreya grandis. The sequence continues at coordinate 801,470 of JARHVA010001915.1, read as the reverse complement.
TTCCCAATGAGGTTAAGTCCCCATGTAGAAAATGGCCATGGTGTCAACATTGGTTTTATATTTTTTGTTGGGGTATGAATAAAATTTGCATGCCATTGACATTTGTGACATTTCTTTACATATACAGTGGCATATTCATCCATTGTGGGCCAATAATAACCAGTACATAAGAGATTTTTAGATAAGACTACCTCACTAGAATGGGCTCCACATACTCCTTCATGAACTTCTCTTATCACTAATGTAGACTCTACCGAAGTTAAATAACAAAGCAGAGTTCCATAAAAACTATGACGGTAAAGAGTGGATCCAAGTAAAGTATAACAAGTGGAATGATGCATCAAGGATTTGGTTTGTTTTCGAGATAGGTTAGGTGGTAGAACATGGTCATGAAGGTAGTTATAAAGCTCTGAGTACCATATAGAATTATGACCAATATCATAAATCATGGCAATAGTTGAAGATTCATGAGCTGGTGCTAAAAAATTCTTGACAAGGAATTGATACTCTTTAGCTTTATCTATTTGTCAAATTAGAGAACCAATAGTAACCATGGCATCTGGAGTTCTATTACTATCCCTCGGTATATGCTCAAACTAAATGTTTGCAATTTGCTTTTTAAGAGTGTCAACTATGGCTTTTTATGGAATCAGCTTGTCATCTTTGGTCTAAAAATGATCTATGCCCTGATTGATGATTAACTGAGAATCACCATAAACTTGAAGATGAGATATATTCCAATGCACTACTTGTCAAAGTTGTTATGTACCTAGGGATATGATATATTATTGTATATGGGTTGATGGAGATGCCGACATGTGGCACACATCCCCTTAGTTATATGGGTACAATATATTAGGATAATAGAGTAACTTGTGTAAGTAGTACATTGGGTAATGGTTGGCCTAAACTAGGATTAGGAGGTTACCCATCCATGGGTTAGATAGATGTATATATATAGGAGATGATTATCATGGTAAAGACATCAAGTAAGCATTGAGTCTTCTATTGTAAGATGATATTGGAGGTTGCCCCCTGGAAGAGACATTGTGGAGTTATTCCTTCCTAAAGGATTATTACATGGTGTTTCCCTACCTAAAGGTTATTTCTACATATATTTAATATCAAGATCATTACAAGTGGTATCAAAGCTTTGATTTGGGCAATTTGTGAAGTGAAACCCTAGTTTTTTTTAATCATCAATAAATTTTGATTTGTTGCGAATTTTTCCACAATTTTTTTACTGGATATGAAAAATATTTCAAATAAGTCACAGTAAAAAAATAGAGATCTTTTGATTCGTTTTGAGGGAGTTATTGCTATTTTAGGTTTTATAATAATTTCGCTATATCTTTCGAAATATAGAGAATTTTTATTCAAAATTTTTACTGGAGATGTAAGAAAATATAAGAGAAGCATATTCAAAATTTCAGAATTTTTAAAGCTGTTTTATGTCATTTTTTGTGATTTTATGGATCAATTTTGACATTTTAAGGTTTCATGAACCTTAATTTTTTTTGTGGATCATGGAGTTGCAAACATTTTCAGGGGAAGATGATATTGATGCTAGAGAATGGTGGCTCCTTTTGGAGAATCATTTTACAAAAACTTTTTGGCTAAGATGATTACTTCCTTTTTTGTTTGGGCCTGCACTAGATTGGTTTGATCAATTGAGCTATACAAAAAGGTTTTCTTCATGGAAAGAAATGGAACAGATCTTTTTAGATCATTGGGCTATAAAATAAGAAGTAGAAAAAGAAGAAGCAGTAGAAGAAGAAGTAGAAAAATAAGAATAAGAAATAAAAGAATCAATAAAAGAACAAGAAAAAGAAGAAGTAGAAGAAGCAATAGAAGAAGAAGAAGAAGAAGAAGAAGAAGAAGAAGAAGAAGAATAAGAAGAAGAAGAAGAAGAAGAAGAAGAAGAAGAAGAATTGGATGATAAAGGTTCAAATTATTTGGCTCCAAATAAATCTGAGTCAATTTTTCAATTTCATGGATGCATTCAAAAGAAGAAGGTGGTTGTGTCCATAAACTCTACCAGCAAGTATAAATTCATTAACATGAATGTGGCCAAGCATCTACATGTTCAAACAAATAATTAGCATGCCATTGACATTTGTGACATTTATTTACATATACAGTGGTATATTCATCTATTGTGGGCCAATAATAACCAGTAGATAAGAGATTTTTAGATAAGACTATCTCACTAGAATGGGCTCCACATACTCCTTCATGAACTTCTCTTATCACTAATGTAGACTCTACCGAAGTTAAATAACGAAGCAGAGTTCCATAAAAACTATGATGGTAAAGAGTGGATCCAAGTAAAGTATAACAAGTGGAATGATGCATGAAGGCTTTGATTTGTTTTTGAGATAGGTTAGGTGGCAGAACATGGTCATGAAGGTAGTTATAAAGCTCTGAGTACCATATAGAATTATGACCAATATCATAAATCACGGCAATAGTTAAAGATTCATGAGCTGGTACTAAAAAATTCTTGACAAGGAATTGATACTCTTTAGCTTTATCTATTTGTCAAATTAGAGAAACAATAGTAACCATGGCATCTGGAGTTCTATTACTATCCCTTGGTATATGCTCAAACTAAATGTTTGCAATTTTCTTTTTAAGAGTGTCAACTATGGCTTTATATGGAACCAGCTTGTCATCTTTGGCCTAAAAATGATCTATGACCTAATTGATGATTAACTGAGAATCACCATAAACTTGAAGAGAGATATATTCCAATGCACTTCTTGTCAAAGTCCTGTAACAAGTGCTTCATACTTGGCCATGTTGTTCATATAAGGAAAATTGATTCTGAGTGATTTAGGGATTAGATCCCCCTATGGTGTAATAAACAATAAGCCTACCCCCGATCCATGTGCAATGAATGAACCACCAAAATATAACTTCTAGGGCTACTCCTCAAGGGGTGTATCAATAATGGTCATGATGGATTCATCAAGAAATGGAAACTTGAGTGGTTGTGTGTCCATGAGAGGTGCTTTAACAAGTTAATCTATAAGAACTTGTATTTTGATTGCCTTTTTATTGACATACTTGATGTCAAAATCACTAATAAGCATGATCCATTTAGCCATTATACCTTGCAAAGATATTTTAGATAGTAGATACTTGAGTGGATCTACTTTTGAAATGACCATGGTTTTATTATTCAACATGTAATGATGTAGTTTCTAAGCTATGAAAACCATGGCTCAATAAGCTTTTTCAACAAGTGCATAGTTATGTTCATATGTAACTAAGGTTTAAGTTAGGTAATAAACAACATGATCCTTCCATTGTCATCATGTTGAGCCAAGAGTTCCCCCAAGGCATGATCGATATCTGATAGGTATACAAAAATGGCTTTCCTGGCATAGGAAGTAATAAAATATGTGGATTAACAAGATAGTCCTTAAGTTGTTGAAAAGTTATTTGGCAATGATCATCCCATTGAAATGCAACTCCTTTCTTCAAAATATGTGTAAATGGATGGCACTTGTTTCCTAACTGAGAGATGAAGCATCAGATGGACTAGATCTTACCCAGCAAACTATGAAGTTGCTTCAAATTGGTTGGTGGTGGCATCTTAGTTATAACATGTACTTTAGCTAGATGGACTTCAATACCTATATGAAACATGATGAAGCTAAGTAATTTTCCTAAAGTTACACCAGACACACATTTTTTTAGATTTAGTCTAACTTTGTACTCTCATAGTCTTTCAAATATCTTACACAACACTGCGGGATGGTCAACCCTGGTCCTAGATTTTCCTAATATGTCATCGACATAGTCTTCAACAATATCATGCATCATATCATGAAATACGATAGTCATGCCTCTTTGATATGTAGCTCTTGCATTATTAAGGCTAAATGGCATCACCTGATAGTAAAATTTTCCCCATGGAGTGGTGAATGATGTTTTATGCTAATATTTTGGTACTATTTTGATCTGATTGTATCTTGAAAAGCCATCTATGAGGGAAATAATTTCATAACCTATAATGGATTCGATGATCATGTCGATATTAGGCAATGGAAAATCATCTTTAGGACAAGCTTTATTAATGTCTCAAAAATTAGTATAAATTTTGATTCTTTTAGGCTTTTTTCTAATAGGTACTACATTAGAGATCCATTTAGAGTAGTCAATAGATCAGATACATCTTGCTTCTAAGCATTTCTCCAACTCTTTCTTTACCAATATAGTAATGCAAGGATGCATCTTATGTAGATTTTATTTTACTAGCTTGGCATCAGGATTAACCATAAGGTGATGTAGAACCAAGGTAGGGTCTAATCCTAACATGTTAAATAGGCCCATGCAAATATATCCACAAACTCTCTCAATAGAGCTATAAAGATGTCACATTCCTCCTCAGTGATGGATGCACCTAATTTTATCTATTTCAGTTTGGTAGAGTCCTGATGTTTACCTCTATTGTATCTTTAACTAGAAGGGTTGAACTATCTCTAGGATAAAAGGTAGCGACTTGAACTATTGGACTATGTCAGGGTCTTATGTTAGGACTTGCTCTTCAACTTCTCCTAGACATGATGAATCTGAGTCTCCTAATGGTAGATTTGGCCATGTAATAGTCATAATTTTTTGGTTAATTTGATTAAATACTTGTTGTTGCTAAAAATTGAACTTAGATCCATAGGCAAGTTCATTGTTAGTGGTCTCCTGGTCTAAATTTGAAGAAGAATGAACACCCCCATCTAATGGCACCTAAAATAGGTTTTCACCACTAGACTGGCCTTTATATTTATTTTTTCCCTAGTCAAAAAGTGCCTCAAAGAGGTTTTCACTTTGGGACCTTAATGTTTTATTTATTTATTTTTAGCTAAGGGTGTTCACTCACTCTCCAAAATAGGTTATAAGATCCAATGTAATTGAGAATCTTGATTTATGATCTCCCAATGAAACATTGTCTCTAAGGCCTATGAAATCATAGAATGCTTCATCATTCTGGAACTCATCAATTAGTAGACTAGATTCTTGCTGGTCCCAATCTATCAGTTAAGGATAATATAATGGCAATAGATTGTGATGAATGGCTGGGGTAAGGGTATAAATGGCATTGTTATCAAACATGTTAGTTTCAACTAGGTTATCAAAGGTAAGGCTATGATCAAACTTTGCTTCACTGTCAGCATCATCATCACTAGTAATTGGTGATTGTGTTTGAATAAAATATGTGGGGTCACCCCTAGACAATTTAAATATAAGTCCATAAGGTATTTCATACTTAGTCATGCAAATTGGCTTGATAGTTCCTTGCTAATTTAGTTCGAGGCCTCATCCTTCATATTTGTGATGCTCCATGATCTTATTGGGAATAAGATACTTTGCACTTTTATAATAATCAGACTAGTTGTCTTTTTATAACCATGAATCATCTCCTTCAAAAAGGTCAAGTTCTAGGCCAAATGTTGGTACAAATGTGATAGGTCCCTTATCTTTGTTCTTTTGTTGCCAATGCATATTTGGATTTAATTTAGGTCACTCAAAGGTTTTTGAATTTTGAGGAAGATTGGCAATGTGAAATGTATCATGGGTCACATATTCTCCCAGTCCATTATCTAAAATAGTGAAATGATTGGAAGCTTTAGGAGGCAGCATGTGGGAAAGGGAATCCAAGGTATTAGGATCTATGCAATTATCTGATGAAGGATCAATAAGTATAGCTTTTCCTTTCTCCTACTTGGAACTAGGATTCATACCATACTAATAATTATAGCTTTGAAATTTGGCCTCAAGATGCTTATAGTGTTCATACAGGTTTAAATCTCTTGGAATACTCACCTCCATCCTTGAGTGGGAAAGCTTGATACATTGGTGCAGTGTTGACAGGACTGCATGAATCTCATGTAACCAAGGCCTACATAGAATCATGTTGTATGATAACTCAAGATCTAACACATGATAAAGTGTATCATGGGTCAAAGGCCCAATGATAATTGGTAAACTAATGGTGCCCTATGATTCTCTTTCCTAATTATCATACGCTTTAATAGTTATTATTTTTGATTGGAGATCTATCATTGTGTACCCAAGAAGCTTGATGAGCTTGAGGGACACTATGTTGAAGTCAGATCCATTGTCGATAAGGACATATTTCACTTTATGCCATATGATACAAACTTCTATGTAAAATAGGTTATTATGGAGTGGGTCAAGGGAAGACATATCACTTTGGTTGAATGTGACTTGTTGGGTTGGAGCTAGGTGTTCAACCAAAGCTTGAAAGTTATTAGGGGATATGTCACTAGCAACAGTGGATTGGGTCAAAAACTCATTCAGGATGTTTTTGTGGATTATTGATGTTCACAACAAATCCAAAATAGAAATTTATGCTGGTGTCTTTTGTAATTAGTCCACAATATCAAACTTCTTGTCTTAGTCAATAGTGAATGGTTTATTCTAAAGCTAAATAGTTGGTCAAATGATAGGTAAAGTGGTAGATGGTTGTGGTCCTAGGATAGTAATCTTTGACCTCTAAGTTTTGATTTCATAATCAAGATTAGATACTATACTGTTATTGTTAACTAATGTTGGGAAAGGTGTGGGACCAGATAGAACATGTCTTATTTACTAGTACACTTGCATGTGGTCACATGGAAAGAATGAGTTGTCTCTATAAGATCCAAAATGGGGAGTCCTAGTTTGCTAGTTTGCCTGTATGCACTCCCAAGTTAAAGAAGGATTATCTATGTGCTGTGGCTAAATATTATTGTTTAGCAATGGTTTAAGCTGATTAGTGTTTGGTCTAGGATTAATGGAGATGGTATTAATGCTACCCCCTATAATATGACCTAAAACCCTATTATAGTCATGCACAAATACATGGTAGGTTTGTTGGTTGTTACCATTCTGACCTTAGTTTTGTCCATTGTTTTATCATTATGGATTTTGTTGCTAATTTTGTTGATTCTACTAGTTTGGCCTTTGATTTTGATACTGCTAATTTTATTGTTGCACTATTCATTGTTGTTTTTTGTTGCTAATTTTTATGCTACTATTGATTTTTATGTTGGGGAAAGGGGTTTTGATAAATCCCAAGAGTTTGACTGGAAGTAGAATCACCATTATCCAATTTTATCTCCCCATTCTCCAACATATTCTCGATTAAATACTTGATTTGGACACATCTTCATAGATTATGCCCATTGACCCGATGATAATCACAAAATTAATTTTTATGATACTAATCAAGGTAAGGAATACCTTATGGATAATGTTTTGGTATGGGCCAACTAATTAGATTAGCGGGGCAAGCTTATGAAATATATATTCAATGGGTTATCCTAGGTCACTAAAGACATGACATGTAGGGATGGTTCTTCTAGGAGGAGGGGTTTGTGATGGTAAAGACTACTGTATTTATTGTGTAGGTCTTGGTTGAGGAGGTTGTTGGGTAGGAGTAAGCTAAAAATGTGGTATAGATGAGGTATGCATAGTTTGGACATGATAAAATTTGGTTATTTCATTTCCCACAACATTCTTATTTTTGTTGAACTGCTTTGGTCTTTCATGATTATTGGCCTATGCTGGTTGTGATGCTTGCACTTGGATGGGATGTTGGTCATTTCCATGATTAGTACCCTAATTTTTGATTAGGTGAATTAATCTTGATGACCCCTTTATTGATGAGCACTCACTCAATCAACAAACCTTTGCCAATGATCTCTTTGAATGTATGTGGACATTGTAGTTCTAGATGATAGGCTATCTCACTATGCAAATTTTTAGTAAACATAGTGGCTAATTGTTTATTTGGTAAACTATGGGTGAAATGGCTTACAAGGGCTCTCTATTGCTGTAAATAACTTGCAATATTCTCCCCAACTTTTTGCTTGTGTCAGGTCTACTAATGAAATCTCATGCTTGAGATTGTAGGAAAAGTGCTACACAAATTTATCAAAAAGATCATAAACGTCTATTATTGAATTCTTAGGAAACTTTAAAACCCACTCCAAGGCTTGTCTAGCTAGGCTCCTTGGAAATAACAACAAAAGGTATATGTCACTATATGCCACTGGCTGAATGTGACAAAGAATTCAATCAAATGGGACTTAGGGTAACCTTTCCCTTTATACTTATCAAATTTAGGTTTTTTGTTTCCTAGAGGAAATGGTATCTACAAATACTCCATGTTGAATGGATAGGAACACATGTCATCCAATTTGAACTTCTTAGTCTGCTTCCCTACCTGAATGGTAGTAATCACATCCTTCATCTGTTACAATTCTTAGGATAGGAAACTAGAAGGGATATTGGTTTGAGGGAGAATATGGGTTTAGGTAAATGGTTGGGAGGTCACAAGTGGGACACTTTAACCAGGGTATGATGGAGACACCTATTGGGGTACATTAGTTTGGTTGGGGAATGGACTAGGAATATGCATACGTAGATTGGGATGTACTTGAAATTGCACATTTGACTACGTGATATTCTGGTTTGGGTTGGTGATAAAGGTTTGACCTAGGGGATTTTGTGGTTAGGATGAAGGGATATAGCTATAATTTGCCTATTGTGGTTGAAAAGGGACATGCTACCAACTATTTGAACCTTGTTATTGAGTGGGAACTTGTGGACCAAGACCTTGTCTCTAGATTTGTGGCATATTTTGAACCAATGGTTGTTTAGTAGGTACTTGAGAAACATGGGGACCTCCTTATTGCATGAATCCTGTGAGGAAGTGAAATTAGGTTACAAATTCATCATCTATCACTGACCAATATTTGCATTCTATTAATTAGTCATTGCATGGTTTTGAATTGGCATATTAGTTTGGAATTGAAGAGGTATGTTCATCATTACCTAGTGAGGTGGTACATTAGTTTCCCCTAATTGAGGTGGCAATGTATTTGTCCTCTATTGTGTTGATACACTAGATTGTGTCTATTGTTGTGGAATACCACTCACTACTTGTTGAGGGGGAGTAGGATTCATCACATTCTGGAATTGAGGTATAACATTAGTCATTGTTTGATTATCTATTCCTATAAGTTGTACACTTGAGGAAGCAGTTGGTTAAGGCTGGGGTGTAAAAACTTCTACTCCTTGGTATGATGATCTACTCATGGGGTTAACTATATGAACATGTTGTTGGCTAGTTGTTTGTGCATTGGTACCAATTGGATCAAGATTTGATGTTGTTTGCACATTGTCTACTACATTTGGCTCACTATTTAGTGTAGAAGCTAAAGACACTTCTTTAATAACTGGCATATGTATCAAGTTATTTATCAAAGTAGTTTATACAAATGGGTCAAAACTCAATTTTTATTGTCCAGTTAACTCCATGAACACTCCTATTAAAGGTACTAGGTCAATGAGGGGCTTACTCACCATGTTCATTTGATTGAAATTACGTGCTAAATTTAGGTAAGTTTGATATGTTATTTACATTTGGTTAAAGTGATCTTTTATGATGTTTTTTCCTTGATTGGATATATTGGGTTCTTGGTACGTTGTTTGGACTAGAGCCATAGGATTGATATAAGAAGCCTATTGATCATAAATGATATAGTGGGGCACTCTTACTAGACTTGGTAAATTTTCATGGGGGAAGTCTATGGGAAACTTAACCCCTACATCTATGGCCCTAACCAAAATCTCATCTTTGTTCTCTAACAAATGTCGCTCAAACAAAAATGGATCATATGTGGAAGTTGTATTGGTAGAGTATGATTGTTGAAGTATTGGCTCATCCACCATGGGTATTGTAGCTAAGTATTACATGATTTATTCTTAGTCATATTCTGTGTAAGGTGGTGTGTTAACCAAATAGTTATCCAATAAATCTTGGCTTTGTACCCCTAATTGAGTATTATAAGAGGGATAAGACCACATCTCATAAGCAATGTTATTCATATAGGGGTCTTACACCATTTCTTATTTTGCAACTACATTACTAATCCTTGGATTGTACATGAGTCCACTACGAGTGTAGGAATACATGTTGGGATCCATAGTCAATGTTTTGTGATAAAAGGTCAGAGTTCTACAAACTCTAAAAAGGATAGAATCTAAAACAAATGATGCCTTCAACTTGGTATAGATTTGTCAAAAGGATCAAAAGGTTTATGTAAATATTTTTGAATAAACAAGCTAGAGTGAAGTATCTAACGTTTCACTGTTCACATAAAGGTAAGCAAGTAAATGGACCAAAAATCAGAATGCCAAACTCTAAGGTCAAAGTGTTTTAAAGTAGTCTAATCTAGGAATTTAAAAGTTGCTAGGTCTTTTGGCCAAATGTGGCATTAAAATCTAGGATCAAACAAGGCGTGCTCTAGGACTCTTGGCCAAATGGCATCAAAATCTAGACTTTAAAAGATAGATGAAAGTTTTAATCTAACAGATTTGAAACACTTCTAATAAACACTAGGCATTCAATTCTTGGACATGAACTTGGTCAACTAGGTATAAGGTATGAAACAAAAGGCACTTTAGCAATAGGTTATTTTCTCATAAATAATGGTATAAAACTTGGTTCTTTTTGACAAACAAGCTAGACAAAGGTGAATAGTATAACTGTGCTTTAGACAAAGGATCAAAATTACACTTGGATCAATCTAAATATGTAGGAACAAATTTGGAATTCTATGTAAGAGGGTCCATGAAAAAAAGTTTGAAATTATTTAGGATATGTAATGATGCTATAATACCCAAAAGGTGTGACAAAAAAGTTTGTTTCAAAAAATCTCTAAGGCAAAGACATTTTTCCATAATTTTGAGAGCATAACACTACCCTTCAAAATGTTGAGGTATATAGACTTAAATTGAAAGTTTTCAGCACAAAATAGCTTAAGTCTATTAAGTGATGATAATGATTATGAGTCTAAAATGGCCTTCAACCTAAATTGGAAATTAAACCTAGGTTCCCTCAAGTTTTAGTGCAAATGGTGAACCCACTTAACACATCAACCCTATGAAGTTGTAAAGGTGTAATTTCAAATTTAAATTTTAAGTGAAGGAATTTAACAACTTTGGTAAAGGTCTAGACTCAATTGGGAAACATAACTATGACAAAGTGGATGATATGACTCTCAAGCTTTTGATGAACTTTGAACAAGGAAAATGGATGATCTCACATGGGCAACATAATGCCTCTTTGTTCAAAGGAAAATTTGGATTATGTGTTGGGTTTGGATTATTTGTCTACAGCAATTTTTGACTCCAAAGAAGACTTTAATCTAGGATAAGACCAACTAACTAATCACCCTTATATCCTAAACTAACAAGGTTGCTTGGTATTATTGGAATCCATCAATATACATCATTTGAGAGGATTTTAAGTGTTCATCCAAAAGTAAATGCACATTATATAGTAGGGTTTTTACACCTCCTTTCTCTCAAATGGCATTATTACAACATGGACCTTGAGGTGCACCTTGCACCAACAATACTTCCACGGCAAGTGGGGATTTCTCTAAAATCTAACAAGTTTTTGAATGATCTAGGGGAATCAATTGCACAATGATTTTCATGCCAAATAATGAAAAATAAAATCATAAATTTTGGGTCCATATCATTCAGCTTGTGATAAAAAGTTCTAGTCCTTTTTGTAACCACTACATCCTATTATTTTCTTAGTGTAGTATGATGTCCAAAGTACCACTACAACCTGTGTGTAGCTCTAAAAGAGTCAAATGAAGTCAATGTCAGGAGATGAAACCCTAGGTCAAAACTTCCCTAAAGAACTTATGGGAGGTGATGAAGTCCCCCTCACAAGCCACGATACATAAATAAATAAAGCATGAATATAGAAAGACTTTAGGGTCATTTTCAAGGTCACCCAAACTTTAATGAGTTTTTGGAGAGTGCTTTAGATGACTTTCTTTTTAATCCTTGCACTACGCTACTTGCAATAGGAATGGCACTTTTGATTCTAAGGGCTCCTTATAGGGGACAAATGGAAGAGCATACATGCAACATTACTCTTTTTTCTAAACAAAATTAATCTAATCAACTATTGAAAAAATAGATTGATGAGTGTGTTCAATTTTAAACCCAAATAAAGTGTTTGGTGGTGTTCTTTTGACCCCTTGGTCTTAGTTTCAAACTTTGAAAAATATTCATAAAAAATACCTAAATTATTTGTTAAACACTAAAACAAAGTTCTTAATAAAATTTTAAGCATACAAAAGTGATTTAAACATGTTTTGAGAAAATATCCCACTTGGTCTTATAGTAAAATTATTAGCATGTCCCTTAGCTTTGAAGCCCTTTTAAGTTTGAAATAAGAAACTTTAGAAAAGTAGGTCTCAGGTCTGTGTTTTTTAGAAAAACATAGTGATTGACGTTGATCAATACCATTGACGTCAGTTACGGCCAACTGAGATCTAACTGATTTCAATTTTTTTGATCAATGTCAGTTAAGCCAAGTAACTAATGTCAGTATTTTTGTTGATGTCGATTACTATATAAAAATTGTGGAACCCAAAAATGGCAAAATAAAGTTAGAAAATCAATTTTCAAGAGTTTTAAGAGCTCAAATAAGTTTTTTAAAGTTGTGAAAGGATCTCCTTCATGTGTAGGATGTGTCTAGTCCCACCGAACATTCCATATGTGATCTAGGAATTCGACTCAAGATAAGATGGTTAGTATGGTGTTAGTTCCAAAATGAAAACAAAATGAAATAAACACACTAATATCATAACATCTCTAGGCCTAGACACTAGGGAGAGCTTAGTTAAGAAAATAAAATGATAAGCACAACTAAAAAGCAAGGAATAAAAACACAAGAATTCCTTTCACCTTCCTTGGATGCTCCAAATGTCTTTGTAATGGTGGCTTGCTCAGCTTGTGCTTTAAGAGGTCTTCTTCAATAGAGTGTGGCTACCTTCATCTCCTCTTGGCACCTTGTGGCTTTGGCTTAGCTTAGCTTGGAATCAATTTGGCATTATAACACTAGTTTCTTGAAGATTTTTGGAACCAATCCTACATTATAACTTTGCACTAATTAAGCTTAAAAATGATGTTGTAAGGCCTCCTATTTATAGATTTTTAGATTTGATCAGAATCAACCTCAACCATCCATCTCAAGATTGAGATGTGTGGTTGAGGATTAATTCAATTTTTAGAATTAATTTTTTAATTATCCTCATCATGACATTTTAATAACGGTAAATTAAGAGGCATTAATGGCTTTGATGAGACATGGGAGACATGAATCCTGATATTTGTGGCATTTATGGCCTATGGATGTCTTCCCAAGAAATGAGGTCACTTGATGATGAAGATATTCAATATTAATTTCCAAAACAAATTATTCAACAAGTTTCCATGGAATTTTTGATTAGGCCTTGATCTGGATTAATTAGCTCTTAGGCATGATTAAGCACATTATGCACAAATTACCCAAACTGATTAGAATGCCTTGTAAATGGTCCTAAATTTCACTAGATTTGAATTGGAAGTCCACATTAGATGAGTTGAATGAATATTCAAATTTATAACATTTCCAACAACAAATAACAAAGGCACAAGTCTTGTGCAAAATATTTGATAGGAAAGAGCAATCTAGAGCACACAAGTACAAATTTGGTATTTTGACTCAAATTAAACTTGTCAAAGTTAGCTATCCCATAAATTGAATTACCCCATTTAGGGATACCCTAGCCAAAATCATCATTTTAATATGTTATTTTCACATCATTTATCATTTTTTAGTGCTTTTAGGCCAAATTGTGCATTATGGGTAGAAACTAGCCAAAACCCTGATTGGAGGTTATCGATGGCCAATTTTAGATGTCTACAAGATCAATATCTAAGAAAGGGACTTTTTGAAATGGAATTTTCATTGAAATTCCTAACAAGATTGATTGAGTATGTTTATGAAACCAAGATCAGGGATCTCTGGAAAAAGTTGTGGACTGAATCAAGACGGTTATAAGTTCAAGAAGGTGTTAAGGCCTTCAAGAGACCAAGGAAACTCAACAAGGTAAGAATCCTTTTATAAGTTTTTTTATATCAATTTTGGTTGAATTTCAAGTTGGAAGTCAATTTTTAAAGGCATTAATAGTGTTGTAAGACAAATAAGGCTATAAAGCCTTAAATATGGACCTATATGACTTATTTCAAGGGACAAATAAGAGGACAAGTTACATCAGGTGGTATTAGAGCTGAATTAAAGCTATTGGGAATTATTTTTTATAAGTTTGATAAGTATATATTTTAGAAAAAATAAGTTTAAACATGATTAAGAAAATAAATATTTTAGAGAAAGAAGGTTCAAGAATTTTAAATCCCATTAAGGCTTGATAGGAAGGTAAGAGCACATTGAGGCTCAATATTTAGTTCTAAGGTGCAAAATACTTGGATACAGAGTCAAAAGAATAGAGTGAAACATAATTTGGTGAGACTAAAATAAGAGTAATTAGGTGTAAAATGACCAAAGAGGATTTGGGTGAGGCACAAGAGATAGATAAAAAGAAATGGAGGGAATAACAAGAAGAAAGAACCAAATAAAGTAAGATGAAGTAAGTTATTTAAAACAAATTATAGAAGAGATGAAACCCATGATAAATCTCATGAAAGGAATGAAAGTAAAGGATTGGTATTAAAAATGAAGAAGAATATGAAGTTTCCTATAGAGCTACTTGTAGGAATAAAAAAAGGCAAAGATAAATTTTATTGATCAAGGAATAAATAAGAAAGCAAAGGACCCATAAGGTCATGTAGATGAAGGAGGTAAAATGAATAAGAGATAGTTAAATAATTTATCATTATGGAGGAAAAAATAAAGGAAGAAGGGGTGATAGAAGCATTTCTAGCTTTTGTTAAAATGGAAGAACCTAAGGATGATAGTTTCTATGTAGCTTTAAAAGAAAAAAACTTTTGAGAGAAAAAGATAAAGTGGTACCATGGATAGAGGTATCTAAAGGGGTGATTTGTCCTTGATTTTTTCATTCTAACCTTATGTATAAGTGTGTGTTTTCAGGTATGAAGATTGAAGAAAATAATGCCAAATATAAAGAATTAAAACTTAAAAAAGACAAATAATACCAACTTCTAAACTATGAAAAGTAGGTGTATGCTGAAGTTGAAGATCAAATTTTGAAATAGATGAAGAAAATAAGGAGATATGGAACCTTGAGTATCAAATTATATGTAAACAAGAGTTGCTAAGAGAGCAACAAAATAATGTATTTATATATGAGAGTTTGGAGCAACTACAAATAGATATAACAAACTTAGACAATGCTATAAAAAATGTAACAACATATGAATAAGAAGACAAATTTGTTTAAAAAAATAGGAAGAGTAGGTAGAGAAGCTCATAGAGCTTATAAAGGACTGCAAGATGAATGGACAAGTATGGTGGAAAAAGAAATATTATAAGACTCAAAGGTCTCAATATTTTAAATATTATACTTTATGGAGATGTTTATATGTAGAATCAATATATAAGGAGATGGAAACTATATAGAAATAAAATCTTGAGATAATTCAAAAAAAGAAGGTACAAGTTGAAATCCTCATCTTGGAGGATAGAGTTATAAAGAAGAAGATGGAAGAGAAGATTGAAGAAGAAGAAGAAAAGAACAAACATGTTGAAGATAGAGAAGAGCTCAAAGAGACATTCAAGATGAAAATAAAGTAGAAAAAAAAGGAAAATTACTTAGGTACCTTTTAGTAGCAGTTAAAATCTCCTACATGGGGAGTATGATGTAGGAGCAACATCAACTTTATGTAAATTTGATGTTGATAAGTCTATGTTTGGTCTTGAATGTAAATAATAAGCTATGTCATGCTTCATTTTAGATTAGAACAATCATAAATGTATTTTGAAATGTCATTTAGGAATATTTGGAGGAATTTAATTCATTATGGTATCACAACATTTCTCTTTAGATAAATACTACATTTTCCCACCAAAATACTAAATTTGAATATTTGAATTGAAATTACATAGTTTAAGGGGTGTGATTAAGTTTAAAAGTTCATGGTTTATATGGGATATACCTTGATAGTCTAAAAACATGTTTTAAAATTATTATTATCTCCAATTCAATGTAAATAACTATGTAGAATCCTCCAACATGGGTGGAGGAATAAACAAAGCATGTAAGAGATAAATCTCAGGGTGCTACTAGATTTTTGGTCTTAAAACAAGACTTAGTGAAGTTTAGGATGATTGTTTAAAAATATAAGGATCCATACCATATATTTAAGATATAAATAAATAAATAAAATAAGTGTAAATATTTAATGCTATAGGTTGTTAATTAGGTTATAGATTGAAGACATGGCCTCTAGGTCTACCATGTAAAGAAAACAAGGCTTTGTATGAAGAATTATCAAATTCATGAATGAAGAATGGATTTTTGTGATATTAATTGTGGTAAATAAATTTCATTAAGTTATTTTGATACATTTCCATGATTTTTTTTAATGTTTATATGACGGTAATTTTGATTAAGTAGGACAAATTTCTACATTCTACAACTCAGTTGGCATAGGAGGCCTTTGTTTTAAGTAATTTTTGTATTGATAAATCACAAATAACCATTGAAAATATATATGGAGTATTTATGAGTGTGTGTGTGTGTTTAATCTCTGAAAGTCCTCATAAGTTGAATTACCTTCAAAAATAGTGGACACAGGGTTTGTATAAACAGTCATGCAATGACAATCAAGAGGGAAGTGAACTATTTTTAGCATTTTGGAATGTTAATGTTCAATAAAATGGTTTAATAGGTTTTTATAAGTGTATTATAGTATTAAAAAATCAAAAATATCCATTGAGAATCTTTGAAACATAATATTTTCCATTTTGTATGTTCTCGGGGTTACAAATACAGACTTTACAGTGATAATTACAAGAAAGTTGTCATTTTGGTTTGTTCAAAGGAAAATTATAATTTTAAAAGGTGTATATGGTAGTTTTAGACCGAAATTGGTCATTATTTTATTTTTAAATATTTTTTAAATCTTTAAAACCAAATTTGATAGCTCTTAGCCTCTATACAAGTCTGCCTAGGCTTTTGAGAAAAATATTCATAACTCCAAATGTAACCCTTGGAATTGATTTAAATTGTGTATATTTAGGTTTTGATGTTTA
The DNA here is from genome assembly GCA_037957365.1 of Torreya grandis. Classification (NCBI taxonomy): domain Eukaryota; kingdom Viridiplantae; phylum Streptophyta; class Pinopsida; order Cupressales; family Taxaceae; genus Torreya; species Torreya grandis. Next base: position 784,375 of record JARHVA010001915.1, on the reverse strand, counting down.
TAAAAGAAATATAATTTATTTTAAGTCAAGAGGATCTCCAAAATAAAATATATATAGAATTGAGTTCATGCAAGCCTATAACTAAGCCTTAAAACCCTATTAGAGAGCTTTAAATAGCGTATAACTCAAAGTATCAATTATTAGTGTATTAAATTTTTAATGGAGATAGGTTAATAAATTTATAATATTATATAAGTGTTTATAAGTTTATTTAGTGTGTTTAAATAAGGTTATATAAGTTACAGGGTTTGTAGGCCTACATAATTAGGCCAAAAATATGGTTAGGAAGTATAAAGAATCCTATAACTTGAGAGATAAGATTGAAAAAGGAAATAAAATTTTTAATATTATTTTTTGTGTTTTATTTAAGGTTTATAATATATTTTTCAATTATTTTGTCATTTAAAAATGAGAAGTTATAATGAAAACTCAATCTAACAATCTTACAACAAGAACAAGAATTCTATGTTCTTTGTATTCTCTTGAAGGTGTAGGTATAAGAAAGTGGTAGAATATATCTATTGAATTAATGACCACCCTAAGGAAGGTAATAAACTATCTTAAATCATTTTAATTTTTAATATGGAGTAAATCTAGTACACAACTTAAAGGACTATGTATGAGACTGTGCCTTATTTCCCTGATTGATAAAAAACTTGGATGAAGGTTGTATTTTGAAAAAGAGAGTAGCTTGAAAGAATTTAAGTGAAGAGTCTTTGATTCAATCATAATCTATAGGTATAAATTCTAATAGAGGATAGGGACTTATTTATATATAAATATATTCAATTGGGATCAATATCTAAGAAAGGGAAATATGAATTGGAAGTTTCATTAAAAGGCCTAACAAGATTGTTTGAGTGTGTTTGTGAAACTAAGATCAAAGATATTTGGAAAAAATTGTGGATTGGATCAAGAGGGTTATCAGTTCAATAATGTGTTAAGGCCTTCAAGAGAATAAGGAAACTCAATAAGGTAAGAAGCCTTTAATAATTTTGTTTATATCAATTTTGGTTGAAGTTCAAGTTAGAAGTTAGTTTTGTAAGGTATTAATAGTGTTACATGACCAAGAATCCTATAAAGCCTTAAATACAGACCTAGAGGTCTTATTTCAAGAGACCAATAAGAGTACAAGTTACATCACATCATGACTACATTGTTCATATACTTGAATTGAATGAATATTTTTCCTTTGAATTTGTAACTTTTAACTTTGTAACTTTGAATAAGTGTGAACATGAATTAATATCATGCCACCTTGAATTTGTGCCAATGATATATAATGTTATGCATATATATTCTCAATTTTTAATTATATTTTCAACCTATAAATTTGATCTTGTGACTGTATTACACATGCCCATGTATATAAATTCAAGTGTGTATGATTCTGTACTTTAAACCTTTAAAAAGTGAGTGCATATGATTATAATATGCCCCCAAAATATGTATCAATGTGAAAATATTATTAGTTTGATTTCTTAATCACTTTCAATCTTTGAAAATATGTATCATATTATATAATATGATTTTCATTACTTTGAATCTTTGAAAACCTATACTTTGTATCTTTGAACTTTATATCTTTGAAAAATTTACTAGGTATCTTTGAAACTTGTACTCTATCTAAAATAATATTTTTATACTCATGGAGGCTTGAATCTCTAATACAAACCCACTATTATGTCTCCTTATGAGATGAGGGATATATCATGTAAATTACCAATCTTAAAATAAGAGTTTAATATATCATGTGATAAGGATATAATCATATATTAGTATTTCACCATGGTGGAGAGTATGTTATCATAGAAAATGTAATTATCATTTGAAGCATATATGTAACATATTGAATGTGAGGAATACAAATTGTTATGCCTAAATACATTTATAAATTAGGTATATACTATGTAATGATCTATAAAATTACATGATATGTAACATGGAACCACTATTCAAGCTCAATAATCACAAAAAACAAAAAACACTATATCACACATTGCCATACAATGCCATATAATAAGGCTAAGGACCACATATAAAGGACATGTTGAAATGTCATCTAAGTATTTCACTGATAGGGACAAGGACCATAAACAATATACATGTTCAAATGTTACACAATTAAAAAATGCACACATAGGGATAGTGTCCACAAGCAATTGACATGCTAAATTGTCACACATTCCAAGCAAAGATCTCATACATATGTTCAAGCAATTATTGCACATAAGGGCCAAGGGCCACATGATATAGACATGTTCAAATGTTGCACATACCATTCAAAAATATCATAGATATGTTCAATAAATTATTTCACACAAGGGATAACATTCATAAACAATAATAAAAAAAATATATCATATCATATAAGAAAGTAAACAACATCAAAGGAACATAGAACCAGTGAAAACTAGTCTATTCCATCCATATTTATCGACATCATATTATAACATAGTAATATATCCATGTAGAACTATGTAAAATACGAGTGATTAAAAACCACACTTGTAAGATATGTATCTAAATATTGTATTTGAGATCATAGATAGATATAACTTGTTATAATGTAACTTACAGAAGACTATGCCCCTAGCATAGGCATGACCATTGGGTAGAAGTAAGGCCAACATCTAAGAATGACTATAAAATGTATGTCCTACATCACACTCATATACCTTGTGAAACTCATGTGTGTATAAAAATAATATGATATCTACTAAAATATGTGATAAATAACATATGTGAATAAGTAACTAGGATCTCATGTCATGCTCAAGTCTTGATTTTTTATTTTTTTAGAATATTTCAAATGCTTTTTTATTTTTAAAATATTCAATTTTTTTTATTTTGATATATATGCAAGGAAAACTTAACCTATAATCCCATAAATTTTAGGTCCATAGTGTGTTCTTAGATTGTATATGTTGAATATGATATTTAATTTTCAAAGACTGATACATGTAGGTGTATCTAAATCTAAAAAGGCATTGAGTGTTGTAGTGTAATTTTCATTATCACTAATTATAGAATCTATTGCCACATGTGACTGGATGAGGTGAAATAATTGATTAATTTTGATGTAAAATAAGATAATGTCTTACTACATATGTTCAATGTGGAAGATGATGAACTATATAAAGGAGTGTTTTACAACATGTTGTGGAATATTTATATTTATTATAATCTTGAGTAACTCTCTTATATGGAGCTTGTTTCATAGGAGGGTGTATCATTTTAATTTTAAATAGATATATAAAAATATTTTTTATAGGTTCTACAACTGATTTTACACTATGATCTTGAATGGGTGAACTGATTTTCATAATACTGTGTTATTTAATAAATCCCATTACCAACTATTGTGGTGTTTAGGGAGGAGGATAAGTTACGACTAACTATAGAGGGTACTTGTATTAAATTCATAAAACTTTTAAAAATTTATTGTAATGTATATACTTAACCAATCTTTTGTATCTAAGGGAATCTTAAGAACATGTTAAAGATCCATGTGCTTGGTAAGACTATAAATGGAGTATTAAATGTTATTAAACCAACTTGGAGAGGGGTCACTATATACCCTAAAGTATATTGTGTATAACCATCGAATGATTTGACTACTTTTAATGTAGCTTGTAAATTTTTCTATATGTATCTAAGACTATGGAGTGTCATTATACATTGATTTTCACTTGACTCATTTTCAATCATGGTAATGTGTATAGGTTTTTTTTTAATGTATGATCTAAAAAAGAATGTTTACCTATCTTAATTATCATCATTAATTTTATTGTCATCAAATTTTATTATTAGGTTTTGTGTAGCTATGCCTATAAATGTACTAATAATTTTGTCTTTTGGATGCCCATATACCTTAAGATGAGGATGCACATTATATTCATGATGTAAATATGAATTATTTGTATTCTCTATTGTACCATGATTTGGGAGAGTATTTCTGAAAATTTTAAGTTTTACATTGTCATTTTATGGTGCTCTAACTTCCTCTATGGGTGTGATTACCTCAATAGTATTGTAATCAATGAGATATTGTATATTATGTCTTAACCTATCAAACTTGTTTATATAATGCCTAATCCATCTATTGTAGTAAAAATATGCATTATTTTTGAAGCCCATATGTTGAGTATTGGTCAAATCAAGCTCAAATGGTGGAGGTAGAGATATAAGATTACAATTAATTAATCCATGTAACAAGATGTGAGGTGGGTGTGTTAACCTTATAAATTTCCTCCTTCATGGAGATATCAATTGAATCTTGTTTTATCATTGTGATATTGCATTAACTACTACTTTTTCTTCAATTTTTATTTATATAGATTTGAATTTATAATTTGGCTTGCTTTAAAACTTGATATTTGATTTAAATGGAGCACTTGGTACATAGTTTGCATGTTTAATGCTATAATATTGACTTCTTTGTCTTTGTCTATATGGCATAACTCATTAAATGATTTAAAATTATTATATATCATTAATTCATGGAGTGGTGATATAAAGTTTTGTGTAAAAATATATTATAATTCATTATCTACCATATATTTTTTCATCTTAGCTAGCATAGTTTTGTATCACAAAACAAAATCATTATCTCATTTGACCCTTGTTTGAGTTTTACAATTTATGCATGAGATAAATTTTTGCCAGTGTTGATAGAAAATTGTGTTGACAATTGATATGCCAAAGGGTTGAATTATTCAACTAATTTAAAATGGATATCATATAACCATCATAGAGCATAATATTTTAGGCTTCTTGGAAAGATATTGGTAAGTAAATTGTCATTGTAAGGATAATTCAAGCATGCTACATCGAATGAATGAAGATGTTGCACATGATCACCTTTACCTTCATAAATTGGTATCTTAAGGTCTATAAAACCTATTGATAATGGGTACGAGGTTATCTCGGGTGCCAAGGGATTTTGAAGAAGAGTATAATAATCCATTGAGTGAGTATATTTAGAAACACCTTACTCTAATTTCAATACTTTAACATGTAAGTCTATGAAAATTTTCTCAAGAGAGGATGCATTAGGTGAGGTTGGACCTTATATAGTAATTAATGGAGGTGTATATGATTTCCTTGTATAAAAAATCATGTTAATCTATGGAAAACCAAATGATTCCCCCATACCTAGGGATTTTGTCACATATGTCATTGTAGGGTTGATACATGAGTAGAAATAATAATAGTAACTAAAGCATATGAAATTGACATGAAAGATGAAATTAATTTATTTTTCTCATTGATTGTAATGTATAGGAATGCATCAATCTTATGTGGGTTGGAATCAAGGTATTAAGTGAATTATTTTTCATTAAAATCTTCTTTATTTGTATTAACTTTATTAGTCTCAATAGTCATGATGACTCCATTGATAGGGTGTCTGGTATGCCTTATAATATTATAAATGTATAACTACTCTTGTTCTCAAGTCATACTATAATTAACAAATATTTGACTTAATAAAACATGTAAGTTAAGTAAGGCTTGAGGTTATACATTATTCTCATTATCCTTTTTTAATGATATGTGGATTTAAATAATATGCATATATAATGATTCCAAATAAAAACTTGGAATATAAGACATAATGTGATAGTAAAACTCACAACATGTAATCAAAATGAATTTATTTTGACCATGGTTGGATTTTTTTGATATTTTTAAACAAGGGTTAAAGTTGTAACTAATAAAAGGTGTGTTTGTTTTTTAGGCTCTCAAATATAATGATCCATGTTGTAAAAAGTGAACACACTGTGGAGGATTCCACCATTCTTGTATCCTCACCATCCCATATATTAGGTATGTTGAGAGTAACTTCCCATGGCTAACTTCTTTCTAGTGCACTACAAGAACAAATTGTTGAAGGCTTCATATGGTTGGAAAATAAACCTAGGAATATTTGATATACTGTGAGGTACATGGAAACTAAAATCCATATATAGTGTTGTCTAATGGATTGAGTATTGGGGAAGTAACCCTCATATCAGGTCTCAAGTAAAAAGTAAGACTGATTTTCCCATAAAAAATCTTATGAGTTTTAAAACTACTTGAACATAGTTTATAGGAAAATAAAGACAAATGAAAGTATGAAAATGAAAATGAAATTGAAAACCAATTCAAAAAAGTAAGGGAATGATTTAATAGTTTTTGGGAATATTGGTGTATTATTACTAATTTAGTTAAAGAGTGTGAGTAGTAAAAACAGTAAATAAATATGCAATAATTAAGTTACTAATTTGTGTAATTTGATTGCAATTTAAAATTTTCTAAAAATAGTAAAAAGGGTAAGAAAATAAGACTTAGCTAGAAACTAATTGATACAACTAAGATAAAGGCTAGAATTCACTGTGTAGGGTTGGGACACTATCACAAATCAATTTCTAGATTTCATTTTATGATTTAATAGGAGTGATAAAAATATGACACCCTAGGCTCTGATGCTATAGACTACTTCTATCACTATTGTCTAGGAGACCTAAGATTTTTAGGTTTTGTTGGTTGTGTCTGTGAGACCCTTCCTATGAAATTTGATTATTAGATTCTATAGAAATAACTATAGAGCTGATTTTGTCTTTAAACCCTAGACTCCATTGTGCTTTGACCAATTTTTAGAAAGAGGAGGGATTAATGTGTGTAAGATTCACTAAACATGTATCCACACCCCTTGTGTGGGTACGCTACCTACATACCAATACTCTGAAGAGGGATCAAGCCATATGTAGTTCTCTCACTTGATGTGCTTTATGCAATATTATGTATGAAGATGAAAAATTCTAAATTGAGTGTGCTTGAGATGACTAGGGACCATTGTAAGGATTTGAATAAGATAGAAATGGTATTAGATGGTTGTATGTAGAGAATAGGGAAATATGATTGACTAGTCTCACTTGTATTCTCACTTTATTTATGATATTTGCCAACCCCTTATAAATAAACATTGAATGGGATTTTATAGGGATCTATTGTTTATGGTTTGGATGTGTTCACATTAGGATAATAAGAAGAGGGATAAGAATTAGAATTAAATGGTCATTTAGGCTTGAAATATGATTAGATAGGAGCACTAAAAATGGGACACCCTAGGGTCTAGTGCTATAGTCCAAGTTAGGTGCTATAGTCTTGAGGTAACATGATCTAGGGGAATTGATCTATCATGAAAAGAGGGGTCTATCTTAGTTAGGATTAGGTCTGATAGGCTATAGATGATTGGGAATCAGTGAAAAGATACCTATGAGGGTCATTAAAGTAAGAAAGAGGGACCTATGCGATAGATGTCATAAGTCACACTCAAATTACCAATTTTTGCATTTTATATGACTACATTTGCCCCCACCTTTATTATAGTGATGCAACAAAGTGAAATACTAGGATAAAGGAAAAATAGAAAGCATACCTAAAATTACCTGCAAGGGTGAAGATCATGAAGTTGTTGTGATGTTGGGTGTGCATAGAGAGAGAAACTGGTGAAGTGTGAATCTAAAAGAGAAAATAAAGAGTAGATTAATTCTTACTAGATATGATATATCTAAAATAAGAAGATTTAAATTTGGGTAAGAGAGAGAGGAAGAGAAAGGAATGAATACACCTCACTGGGTACGTGAACCAATACAAAACCTATTATGATGTTGAGTGATGTTGGATGATGCTGAGCAATATTGGATGATGTTGTACCAAGAGTAATATCATGAATGGAGTTGAGTGCTCAATTCCCTAAGAGTTGATCAAGAATGCAAAGGATATACCTTTGGCTCCATCATCACCCACTAAGTGAAGCTAGGTGGTCATGCATATGTCAATTAATGTTTGGACTGTGTCCAATTCCTCTGAGTAGGTGGCTCAAGAATACAAAGGCTAGCTAGTCCTTTGGCTCCATCATTATGCTATGAAATCATACTGGTATGGATGTGTGTTGTATGGGATGGATTATGAAGCCCATGAATCTATTTTTATCTGACAATGTTGGTGTGGATAGTCGAATGTATGTTGGAAACTAGGCCACTCTTGGCCACTCCAAAAGATGGAGATTAGGATTGTATGAAAGCCACTCCAAAATTGGTGCACTAGGCTTATATGAAATCCATTCAAAAATTTTGAGGTTAAGTTTGTATGAAAGCCACTCTAAAATGATTCTAACCACCTGTAAGTAGAGTAAGGCACACAATTGCTAAGAATAATTGGGTAATATGTTGAACTCAAAAAGAAAAGAAAACAAATGTGCCATGCACATTACCCCGAATCACTAGTGTCTGGAACATGTATTCTAATCTAAAAGTTATACTAATTGCCATATCTAAAACTAGAAATGAGAGCCATCATGTCGTGCATTATGACCCCAATATATGGATTCTCTAAGCAAAAGTGTACTAAAAACTATTGATTTTGAACTAGTCTAAAAGCACAAAATCATAGTTGAACCTAATTTTTTGCCTACTTCTAGAAAATCTAGTTTTTTTACTATTTGGATAGGAGCTCTAAAAATAGGACACCCTATTGTCTAGAACTTTTGTCCATGTTCAACACTATTGTCTTTTTCTGAAAATGAAAATTGTTCTAGAATCATCACTATTTTTATGGTCTATTCTACCTAGTTTGACCTCTGATTATTGTTCTGAGTGTTCTAAAACTAGTTTTTCAACTAGTAGGAGCTTTTATCTTTGTGGTAAATCACCTATTTATTTCCCCCTCTTCTAAGGGTAGGAATGATCCCTATAAGTGTGTTATGCTATAAAGATACATGATATAGCAATGGTAATTAACAAGATATCTGAAGATATAATATGGTTTGTAATGAGATATTATTAGATCAATAGGGGTATGCCTAGATAGATATAGTAATGTAATAATATGTGCAACGTATTGAATTGGAACTAGAAGTCTGGTTAGTTGTTAGTTGTTAGTTGGTAAGGAGGGATGGAGAATGATTTCCATCATGGCATCCAAGAAATCAAGATAATGTATGATGTGGATCATGGAATTGAAAAAAAATGAGAAGCAAACAAGCAACAAGCACACAAGGTAAGAAGCAATAAGTGTACAAGAGTGGCCAAGGGGACAAGAAAACAAGGGACATGGGCACATGTCACTCAAACTAGAAAGGAATCATACAAGGCATGTTCAAATTCCACATATACATACATTTGAAAACAAGCAAGGTTTAGCATGAAAGCCACAATCACATAGAATATTATAGGTAAAGGACATTGGTAAATTTCCTAAAGCACACACATGAATATAAGCAAAGGACATTGGCAAATGTCCTAAGGCACATATAGAAGACAAAATAGAAATTGAGAAATACAACCAATCTAACTATGTAAAGCAAGAAAGGAAAACATGTAAAATTAGAAATACAATCACATCTAACTAATCAAAGCAAGAATGTGAAATTATGAAAGACATGGTAATACAATATTAGGTATATTCTAAGAAATACACAAGTGCTATATACTAGTGAAATGTCGATAGAGTAATTTGTGTAAACTAGTAAATAATGTATATCAATATGATAACTAGAGTGTGTGGCATAAGAATGGCATAACCTAGATGGTGTAGTCATGTAGAATATGATCCTAGTAGGTATATGTATTGATGTCTTGAATGTAGAAGTAGGATGCCCCCTCAATGGGTAGAGTGAAGCAATGAAAGAGCTAGATGTTACTACACACACTCAAAGGAGACCAAGTAAAGCATGGTAATGTAGATAAATCAAAAAATAATAGCATAGAAAAACAAATGTAAGTCTAGCATAGTAGTAGAAATGTAAATCATGGATAATGCATACAATCAAAATGTTTTCGGTGTTTTGACATATTTGAATGTTTTTAGAATTTTGAAATGTTATATTGTTTTTGGGAATATTGGTGTATTATTCTTAATTTAATTAAAGGGTGTGAGTAGTAAAATTAGTAAATGAATATGAAATAATTAAGCTTTTGATTTGTATAATTTGATTGCAATTTAAACTTTTTAAAAAATAGTAAAAAGGGTAAGAAATCAAGACTTAGCTAGAAATTGACTGATACAACTAAGATAAAGGTTAGAATTCACTATGTAGGGTTGGGACACTATCACAAATTAGGATATGGCCTTTGTTTTATGATTGGGTAGGAGTGTTAAAAATAGGACAACCTAACTCTAGTGTTATAATCCACTTCTACCACTATTGTCTAGGAGACTTGATCTTTTTGGGTTTTATTCGTTGTGTTTGTGAGACCCTACTTGTGAAATTTTAACTATTGGCTGTCCACATAACTCCTTGTAGAGTTTATTTTGTCTTCAAACCCTAGAATCCATTATGATTTGACCAATTTTAAGAAATAGGGGGGTTAGTATGTGTAAAATTCACTAAACATGTATCCACACTCCTTGTGTGGGCACACTACCTACATACCAATACTCCAAAGAGGGATTAAGCCATATGTAGTTTTTCCACTTGATGTGCTTTGTACAATAGTGTGTTTGAAGATGCAACATGATAAACTAAGTGTGATTGAGGTGACTAAGGACTAGTGTAAGGATTTGAATAAGCTAAAAATGGTATTGGATGACTCTATAGAAAATAGGGAAATATGATTGAGTAGTCTTGCTTATATTTTTTCTTGATTTGTGATATTTGAAAGCCCTTATAAATGAACTTTGAATGGGATTTTCTAGGGATCTATTGGTTATGGGTTGGATGTTCTCACATTAGGCTAATAAGAAGAGGGATAAGAATCAGAAAGAAATGGTTGTTTGTCCTCAAAATGTGATTGGATAGGAGCATCAAAAATGGGACACCCTAGGGTTCGATGCTATAGTCCAAGTTGGGCTCTATAGTCTTGAGTTGATGGGACCTAGGGGGATGGATCTATCATGAAAAGAGGGTCTGAATCAGTTAGGATTAGGTCTAAAATGCTATGGATGATTGGGAATTAGTGAAAAGATGCCTATGAGGGTCATGAAAGCAAGCAGGAGGCATCTATGGGATGGATGTCACAAGTCACACTCAAGTTACCATTTTTTGCATTTTATATGACTGCAGGGAACAAAAACAAATGTTCATGTTCACAAATATGTTTTACCCGATTTTTAATAAAATAAATATTTTTAGTGAATATATAGGTGTAAAATTATATAATATAATAATACTAAAGATATAAAATAATCAATAATTATGATTTTGATAAATATTAAATAGGGAAAACTATTATTTTATAAAATACCAAGAAGAGATCTATTTAGCATGTACATAATTTTTTGTTGATTATTCTGACTATCTAGAAGTGAAATTTACTAATAAATGTGACTATGAATGCTCATAATTAGGAATAGATTTAGAAACACAATCTAGATATAGGTTCTCTACAAGTGGACTACAACATAGGTCATTCGAATTTATTGACTACAAAATTATCATGGTTGATTGTGGCAGGTAAATAACAAGAAAATACAAATAGAGCAAAGTTATCTAAATGAAAGATAAAATATAAAATTAGATTATATATATATATATATATATATATATATATATATATATATATATATATATATGGGACTATTATAAATGTACATTTATGTAATATTCTTGAGTTTTTTTTATTATGGACTTGTCCCTATTGACTGTGATGAAAAATAGATTATTGTACCTTTTGCACTTGCACATACTAAACAATCTAAGATATTGCAATTTGGAATGAGTTGCATAAAATCTATTCTCACTTATTTTATATTTGGAACCCAAAGGTTAATTTGATATCTAGAAAACCTCAAAACAAGTGGGGAGTGTAATGGGTTGAGTTGACCTCAATCACCCCCTTGATGATTGACTACTACTTACATATGTAATAATCCAAGGAGGTAAATCAAGATCATGTAGTTCTCCCACATAAAGTGATTATAAAATTGTGCTTATTGATTATGTGTATATAACTAGGAATATGGATTTGATATTTGAAAATGATATCTCTTGACTTTATTTTGGTTACTCTTGACTTAGACTATGTTTTATCACTTTGAGTGATCTTGATTTTGGAGAGAATAGCACATATTTTCTCAATGTGAAATAGTGTATAAGTTTGAGAGAATTGAATTTCAAGTGGGGAAAATGAATTAAATTTGATGTGTATTTATAGGAAAAACTTAGGAAAAATTCATTTAACTAACAATGTGAAAGTGTGGAAAGACCATATTGATTTCAAATTTGGAAACTAGTCATTATTTGGTGTAGAACCTAATTAGCCTAAGTGGACATGATAGAGTTCTCCTAATTTCCTAGCACAAAATTGTCCATAAGGATCATGAACACTTTTCCTAAGCTAGAGATATTTTAAAGGTGATTTTAATAATCATGAGTATATGAATTTGAAAAGTTCTATGTAGTGATAATGATAAAAATAGGGTTGCACATGCGCACGTGCACACACACACACACACACACATATTAATTTTAGAGGAATGGTGAATAAGATCCATAATTAAGTGCAATTCATGTGTTTTAATATGTGTCAATAATTAGCATCTTCAAGTACCTATGATCAAATTTATGTGTTTGTATCTCATGAGTTGGAAAGATACATTATTCCAACTTCCATGAATAGGGAGTAGTACTTAATGTACTAATCCAAGAATGTAGAACTAGGATGGGTTCACTAGAAGTGATTCCAAGGCTATTGAGTTTACTATAATCGAATGTATATTTCCCACAATAAAATGTGAAATCACACAATGCATTTTTTATAATTAATACCATGAACGTTAAGCATAGTGAACCTCAACATACATTACACATAATATAATGAATGACACCATTGAATAATAATATAGATTCTAATTGCATGATCGAAAGATAATGAATAATATTTATTCTCCCATAATGATTGCATTGCTCATAGATTTGCATTAAAATAAACATTTTATTCTTTGAGACTATAATTTTGAAAATTTTAAAACTAAGCATGAACAAGCATTATGCCCTTTTTGAACATTTAATTTGAAATTTTAACTTTGAAAATGTGCATGGACAAACATCATGCCATTTTTCAACTTTTGATTTGAACTTTAAACTTTGTCATGTATTTTAAACTTTTAAATTTTAAAAAATGATATAGAATGCCCCATGCATCTATATGCTTAATTATAAATGTATTTTTAATTTGTAACTTTGATCATGTAATTTTTTTGCACATACCCATGCACCTACATTCAATTTTGAAGGATTATGTTACTTGATATTTTGAAAAATGAGTGCATATGCATGACACATTACCCCATAATGTGTGTGTGTGTGTGTGTGTGTGTGTGTGTGTGTGTGTGTGTGTGTGTGTGTGTGTGTGTGTGTGTGATTTTTTGATATCTAAATAAATTTGAATCTTTGAAAACCTGTAATCTATTATAGAATCTATTTTTTAAATATTTAAAATCTTTGAAATTTGTACTCTATATTTGTGAAAACATTTAATTTTTATCATTGAAAACCTATACTTTGTTATGAATTCTGATTTTTGATTACTTTGAATCTTTGGACCTCATTCTTTGTATCTTTGAAACATGTAATCTGTTCCAAATCAATTTTTTGTCTATTCATAAAGTCTCATATCTTTAATAAAATCCCACTATGATGCCCCCTTTTAATATGAGGGATGTATCCTACAAGTCACTACAAGTAAATGAAGAGTTACTTATATCATGTAATAAAGATGCAATCATGTCATCATGTGGATAGTATGTCATAATAATAATTTATTTGTCATTAAATCATGTAACACATTAAACATGAGGCACACAAGTATCATGTATATATATACTAAGTAAAAGGCATGTAATAAAGTAACCATTTATGAATTATATTATTTAGTAAAAGTGCATATGGAACCAAAAATAAAAATAAATGAGCATAATAACCACAACACAAAATAATGCATGCAATGTCACACAATGTCTTACATTAAGTCTAAGGACCAAATATAATGGACATGAATATGTCACAATAAACAACGCCAAGGACCACATACAAAGGACATTAAGAATGTTTCAAACAAGGCACATGTGTAAATATCACACAAAACATAGGGCTAAGATCCACAAGAAATGGACATGTTCAAATGTCACATATACCAAGAAAAATATCATAGAAATGTTCAATAATTTTTTGCATATAAGGGCCAAGGGCCATACGCATTAATAAATTAATGTCTAGCCTATTATACTAGAAATAAAAAAACATTGAATGAGCATATAATATGTATTAATGTTGTATCATTGAAAATTAGCATATCTATGTAGCTTAATGTAAAAACTAAGAAAATAATAATACACTTGTAAGATATGTAGCTTACCATGGTAGAAAGGTCATATTAATATATAAGCTTCTATAATGTAATCTATAGAATTATATGTCCTCAAAATGGGCATAGACATTGGGTAGAAAGGAATATAGCATCTAAGAGTCCATGTATGATGTATTTCCTACATCAAATTCATATGCCTCATAAAATTTGTGTGTATACAGAAATGATATGTTATCTACCAAATATGTGATAAATAACATATGTAAAGTAAAATAACATCTCATTTCATGTTAATGTCATCATTGTGTGTGTGTGTGTGTAAGGGTAAAAAGAGAGTTTTGAGAATCTTTTATAACCTTTTAAAAAGCATAAGATAAAAAAAGATATGAAATGACTAACAAAGAACAAATAATAGTTAGCACATGCCTCCAACCTAAAACTTAAACATCATCCTTTCCATAGCTACTGATCAACACCCTAACGTGAAAAAATAAATAACTCTCAAACATCATCCTTTCAACAACAACTAGTTAGCACTCTTGAAACAAATATTAAACAAGTCTTTAAGCTCTTCAATGCCCTATGAATTTGGATCTAGATCTCTCAAGTTCCTTAAATTTGTTACTCATGTCACTCTATCACTTGTATGGATAATTATCTTAGATTTGGATATAATGTTATTAAAAAAATTTCGTCCATCATTATCCTCTCCATATTCATATATGGAACCTATCTTATTTTACATTGAAATTGTTCTAGAATACTACTTATACATGGATCCTTACCAAACATCATGAATCCTTAGCTTACTAATGTCTATTTTAGTCAGAGCTTAAACTTTGGTTTGATTCTCTAGATCAATGGTATATTTATTTTCTCCTCCTTCCCCATTATCCTTGATCTTGGACTTCAAAGGCATGTATCTCTCCTTCCTCATAATTAAAATATTTCTCAAATTGACATGGAGTATCTAGAATAATTTTATTCTTATTGTGCTTACCCTATTCTTGGTCCTCCCCCTCCATGATATTTTTATCCTCAAGATATTTTAACTCTTTCTCCATCTTTTTAATTATTACCTTAGGGTAACCTCCATTTTTGTGATAAGGTAAATGACCTAGTTTTAAATGAACCAAGAACCATAGTTAAAATTATGAAATAGAGTAGCAAGCCCTATAGGATGAAACAAAAAAATGTATCAAAACTAGTTAACTATCCTTGCAAAAGGCAAAACAATATACATAAAATAAAAAACTAGTTCAAGATGGGGGGTCCCTCTATTAAATCCTTCTCATCCTCAATATTTTTTTATTACACAACCTATTTGTTATTTGAAATTTTATCCCTTGTTATTTTTATAGGCCATTCAGTGTCATCCTTGGGTAGGATCATCTATCATCTCTTCTTCCCCTATTCTTTCACTAGGGTAACCCCCATTTTACTCAAGGATTATTTAAACATTAATAATCCCATGTCCATCTTCAATAGTATTCTCAGTTTCTTATTCCTTATTATCCAATGGTTTCATAGCCTTAATCTTGTCATCTTGGTTGTTGGATGGTTTTGCCTCGTCTCTAAGTCTTTGGTTACTATCTACCCTTATATTATGATTTTTTTGGGGTTAATGAAACCCTCCTTTATCCTCCCCTCAAGGTGAGAAGATTATTCCCTTAATCCCATGCTCTTTGAATACTATGAGGTAAAATTTTCATGTTCCAAGGGTTGCACCATTTCTTCATATTTTGATCTTATCTTAATAGATGTTGGGAAATTATTTTCTAAAAGAACATTGACACAAAGTATATCAAACAACAACCTTATCCTAGAATTAGTGGTTGGATCCATAACAAGAAACTGACCTTAAGAGTTTGTAATTCCCTTCAAAACCTGATATTTCCAAAATTATAATGGAAGAACAAGGATTTTTACCCAAAATTGGGATTGATTGAAGTTTTTATTATTGAGATCCACACTTGAGTTTTATTTTTAAAGGGGAAAATAAGTTCTCCCTAAAAACCAAGGTGCTCCTAGTAGCATAACTCAATGATATTCTTGATTTGAAAATGAAATTAGGAAATAAGGAAAAAATCATTACTTTGGGTTCAAATTTATACCTATCCTTTAGGCTTATACTTCCTTTATGCAAAATCTCTAAATATGTCAATATTAGACATTATTCCCTAAAAATTTATAGGCAAAGAGTTTACCCATCTAAATTGAGATCGATCTATCACAGGTTTTAAGAATACACAAATAAACCACATTTTTTTCTACCATGACAGTTAATTCTTGGGTTTATACCATTTATCTTGTTCATTCCTTCCTAACCACTTTATCTACTTAGGAGCTTGTTATCTTTGGTCTTCTAAACTAAATGTTTACTACTTTCTCAAATAGTACAATACCATAGAACTATTTTAGATAAACTCTACACTTCTACCTATTAGAGATGAACCCTAAAACCTCTACCTGAGAATGAATGGTGCCTAGTTCTATATCTAAGATCACAAATACTTCCCTACTTATCATGTTTGGATCAAATATCTAGCACTTTATGGATGCCTATTTTTTTTCTTGAGTGACTTAGGAAAAATGTTTCCCCTATCTTCCTAAGGCTGATTATTTTGTTTAGTGTACCCTTTCACTTCCTATGCTTATGGAGTCTTCCCCTGATCTCCATGCAACCTAATATAGTCTAAAATAATATTATCTAGATTATCATCATCATGGTCTCCTTGGATTGTATCCCACTCAAATCCACTTTTGAATATTAGATGCTACGTATTCCTCCACTCTTATCCATTCTATAAATTAAGTAGAATATTATTTTGAAAATATTTTGAATGTTTGTATTTTTGTAATATTTGATTTTTTAAATTTTTTTTTTTAATTTTTACTTATTTTGAAAGGTAAACTATCCTATGATAACATTAATGGGAGGACCATAATGCATTCTTGTATCATATATGTTGAAGATGAATTTTGATGAGTGAAAAGTGCTACTTTTAGATGCACTTGAAATTGAAAAAGCATCAAGTGTTGTAGTGTAACTATCATGATCATTGCTAATACAATATTTCACTCATGTGTAACTTGAGAGGGTGAAAGCCTTGGTGGATTTTATTATATATTAGGATAAAGTCTCATTGATTGTGTTCATTATGGAATATGTTGAATTGTCCAAAGTGCTTCTATAGGACACAATGTAGAAGATTTAGATTTATTTAAACCTTGAGAAACTCTCTAATATGAAGCTTGATATTTGGGATGATGTACCAAAATTATTTAAACTAATTGAATATAAATATTTTACATAGGTATCATAATTGATTATGCATTATTCTCTTGAATGGTGCATTGGTTATATTTATAGTGTGTTTTTAAATAGGTCACATGAATAATTGTGGTGGTGATGGGGGAGGAAAATGAGTTATTGTTGACTATAGAGGGAACTCATATTAAATGCCTAAAATTTGACTTCTTGATTACAATGTATGTATTTAAGGCATATATATGTATTATATATGGTACTGTATAGAGTTTCTATATCTAAGGGAATTATAATAACATATTTAAGACCATTATGCTTGGAAATAATAGAAATGGAGTAACCACTATTGTTAAAACAACATGGAGAGGTAGCACTATATGCCCAAAAATTTTATGTGTATGTTTATTTAATGTTATTACTACTATTGACATAGCTTATGAATCTTACTCTATGTATATAAGACTATGAAGGAATGCCATTGTACAATATTTTTACTTGACCCATTATCAATCATGGCACTATGTGAAAGTTGGTTGTTATTTTAAGTTTGAATAAAGATAACATGCTTATATAAATCATTGTCATCGTTCAATCACTGGATGTTGTGATGATGTGCTTGTAAATATGCCAATAGTTATATCTATTAGATGCCCATATGTCTTAAGAGGAGGATACACATTATATTCATGATGTAATTTTTAATTATATATATTTTCAGTTGTATCATGGTTTGATAATGGATCCTAGAAGATTTTTAGATTTTCATTTTCATTTTGTTGTGGTCTAACTTCCTTCATGGGTGTGCCTAGTTCAATAGTATTATCATTAATAAAATCTTGTATCTTATATATTATCCTAAAAAAATTGTTTGTAGAATGCCCAATACAATTTTGATAGTCATAATATGTATTATTGTCAAATCCCTTTTGTTTAGGCTTGATCAAATAAATCTTGAGTGGTGAAGTAAAATATATAAGATTACAATCAAGTAATTTATGTAATAAGGCATGAGAAGGTTATAGTGACCTTGCAAATTATCTCTTTGGTAGAGTTTTCAATTGAAGATTATTTGATGGTTATGATATTATATTAATAGTTAATTTCTCTTCATTCTTGATTTTATTGGATTTGACCTTGTAGTTTGGCTTATTTTGAAACTTGATATTAGAAATAGATGGAGCACTTGGTGCATATTTTACCTTGTTCAATGCTACAAGCTTTACTTCTATTTATTTGACTATATGGCTTAACTCATAAAAATATTTTAATTTATCTAACATGATGTTATAGGTAGAATCATTGGGGGGTGAATCAGTGATGCTAGATAATTCAAACATCAATTCCAATCTTTTCAAACACTTAACCAAATAATATTAGCATTCATGAAGCATACACATCATTTATACGAATGAAAAACAAAGAAAAGAAAGATCACACACATAACACAAGATCTACATGGGAAACCCTTTTGGGGAATAAAACCCACTAGAAGCTATAAGATGGACTATAGCCCTATAATGAAAATATCCAAATTTAGACTAGTACCAACTGATCAAGGAACACCCATACCTTAATTTAGTGAGACACCCATCCCACAAGGAGGAACAAACCCCCTAGGAAACCAAGCACCCACTCAACTACATTTATCTGATCTCTACCTCTGATATGATGTCATCTACACATAATGATGGAATTCTCTTGCTTCCACTCTTCTTTTCCCTTTTATCTCTCTCAAACAGCCTCTAGAGCTTACTCACTCAATTAGCCTCTTCTAGGATTATTAGGTCTAATGACCTATGTGTTCATCTTTATTAACTTAATTAGATAAAAATGTCTAATCTTTATCACACTCTGATATTCCTCACTGACCTATACCTTCTCTTCCAAATTTTCTCTCCTTTGCTTGATTGCACACTTGCTTAACTCAACTCTCTCTTTCAACTCATCACACACCCTCAAACTTGCTCATACAAGAAATGCATCCAAACACCCCTTTTAGATCATTATAGGCTTATTCTCTCATCCTTAATCTAATCTATACTTTAGTATATTCATTGATCACACTCTCTCTGATCTCTTTCCTTCAACTCTTCTTCTCTCTCAACACATCCACATCCAAGTCTAGAAACCATTACCATGGTCTTTACTCTTGATAGAGTCTTCATAAATATCAACTTATAGTTTAGCCAAAATACGTGCCTTGACCCTTAATACATATATCATGATAAAACACATCTCAAAACCATCCTCACAGGTTGTCCATAGTATCCATGGGTCACACTTAAGTAGTTATGCCTTTCAATTAGGCCTTAGTAGCCCTTATAGGTCTCATGGAGACCTATTCACCCATTTATCACTTCATCAAACAAATTAAGAACATAATATCACTTTAAAATAATTGGGTCCACTCCATATAACCCTATTGACATCTTCAAGTGAATGCATCCAACAAAACACTCTTCTGCTAAAGCATAATTTATTCAAAAAATAGTCTTGTACATAGTAATGCCATGAATGAAGAAATAGTCAAATTTGAAGCTCCATATCTACACTTTTACAAACATTCAGACCTTTTAATAAAAATTTATGGATGCACCTTGAATTACTCTTCAATGTACTTTTACACCATCATTAAATTCATCCTAGATCAAAAGATATAGCACAATAAACTATAGGCTTATTTTCCTTTGTTAATTTAAATATTTAAATTCCAGTGGTCACTATGTAAATGCTAAACATTAGACACCTTGTAATCATCTCATGTCCCTTGGTAAATTTGAACAAATATTCTCCACTTATCTCCTCAAGATTATCCTTGTCTTTGCCTTGTAATTCTCACCATTGATCTTTAATCTAAGCTTTCATGATTATGCCACTTAGCAGCTCTATGTGCCTTTTGCACACTAACTATTTGACTCAATCCACACCATTGATATCCATCTGTATGAACACCCATGTATCATTGATATTATTTCAAATCTTTTTAGATTGTGATACTTATTACCATCATTGGCCTTCTATTCATATTGACTATTTGACTCCAATGAACTTCTACCACTTGGCAATCCCACATGACTTTGAAGCATCCTTTGACATATTGACTAAATACACACCATTCAATCACTAAAAAGAATATTTTGCACTCCATTAGATAATTATATGTTAAAATTAAATGATCACTATTATATCTTTGATTTGATTACACTCATTGTAGATCTTTGATAATGCAAATTTGGCTATGTATGGGAACTTAGTGAACTCTTCCAGACAAGAAAACTTTTCACCTTAATAATGTTTTCTATGTGACATATCTAGACTTTAAATTTGAACCACATTATCACCTTTGATAGGGTAATCCATCCATGTATTAATATTCTCTTGAAACCTTCACATGTGTGAAATATAATGCCATCAAACTACTTACATAGACTTGTCTATCAAGATGACTACTTGAGCTTAGACATTCATATGATTGTTTTGATGCATTCCATTCACTTTCATCAGCACTTATAATATCCTATAGTGTCTCTAAAATATGTCCATACCATCAATATCATCCATCAATTGCCTCACTAAGTCAAACACTAAAGAACCATATAGGAACTTTGAAGATTATTAAAGCACACATTGTCATTATCATTCTAGCACAAATGACACATCAACATCCTTGGTCACATTTGAGACATTATTTACAAACCTCCAAAAATATCCCCCTTTTTCATTGATGTCAAACACCAATGTAAAGCTTATATTTAGACTTTGTCTCTCTCTTTAAGTACTTTCTCCCCTTTTGACACTGACAAAGTGGGCTCAACTCCTGATCCTACAGACCTAAAAAGACTTCAAGGACCAATAATAGGAAAGGACCACCTCTAAGAGATGATGCAAAATCCCCCTAACATTTTTCATACCTCTTTTTATATTGATCTTTGCAAACATGCTCCATGACTACATTCTTCTTTGATTGTACATAGTTTTTATGAAGACAAAACATACATGAACATGAGAAAATGCATGAACTTACCTTAAAAATAATAAAAGGGACTCCCCCTAAGTCACCTGAGCTTAGGAACCCTTTTGAGCATCTTTAGACCATTTTTAATAATGATGAATCAACATAATTTCCTTTATACCTTCTCTCTCAAAATATACTGCACAGTTCTTTGATCCTAGGACTTGACCATTTACAAAACTCACAAGTTCTCTTTGCTCATGCATGAAAATTCAATACCTTATCAAAAACACATGACTTGGTTTGATCAAGTCAACATGTTAATATTATTAAATTCACAACTCTAGAAAACATCTTCATATCTCCACCATGACTAGAACATCTCACATATACTCTCCTTCACATCATGCACAACTCTTTGAACCTTTCAAACTAATTGAGTTAGCTCCCCTAACTCCATGCTTCACAAGAACTCATCCTTGATTAGACACCTAGAGATATTCATTTCCTTATCTACTAATCTTTCACACATAGGTTCATTCTTCACTACTTTGACCAGCTAAACCATCCTTTAAAGATTTGATCAAAACTTTGACTTTAGGATCACTGTCCTTGAATATATCTTCTAAATCATTCCATCACAACACTTTGGAGAAAATTTATAAAACTCTTTTCTCCCCCTTATCCAAGCACATTATAAAAATATCTTTCTCTATAACATCAACCAAAGCTCAAATGGAATCCACCATGCTTCCTCTTTCTTGCCCAGTGTCTCGTTGAAGCCTAGATAGAGACACCCTAATCCACAATGTCCTATAAAAATTTGAAACCAAGACTTACCCATAAATCTCCATATTCCTTCTCTTCCTTGGTCATCTAAAATTGATAGTTCTTATTTTTCTTATACTTAATAGAAGTAACTTACTCATCCACTACAATATTTTCCTTCTCTTTTAAGCTTGAATTGATAATAAATGGAGACAAATATATTCATGACATACCTCATCACTAGATATTGACAACTGATGTTCTTCACATCAAACATGTTCAAGAATAATAGGATATTTAATTATATCTATACACAAATCAAGACTAGCCTCAACTAGCATATTTGTCTTCTCCTTGAGCTTGTTCTCTTCATTCACAACATGAGCAGATAATGAGATATCTTGGAATTCTTCAACCTTTGTAGCATTCTC
Organism: Torreya grandis; assembly: GCA_037957365.1. Lineage (NCBI taxonomy): Eukaryota > Viridiplantae > Streptophyta > Pinopsida > Cupressales > Taxaceae > Torreya > Torreya grandis. The sequence goes on along the minus strand of JARHVA010001915.1, from coordinate 761,659 downwards.
TACCACAAAAAATAGATCATTTAGACCTATAGACTCATCATTACTCACACTTTCCACTTTGAGTTAACTAGCCTTCTTCTTTGCACTCTACGAGTCTAATTAAACTTATTTTTACTTGATAACCTTTGCTTGCAGAACCTAGCAATGTGATCAATCTTCTCAAAGTTGTAGCAAACCACTCTTTTTGAAGGAAACTCAACTTGCCTTACTCTATATGGACAACATTTTGAAAATTTTCTCACATCATGATAGTTGATGCATTCAAACTTTCTTACACCACTTGACTAATAATTTCGCTCATTCTTATCAAGTATTCTAGACTCTCTAGCCCTATGACCAAATTGATTATAAGTGTAAAAATAACCATTGAATTTGGCATACCTTATGGCATTTGGTTATTTGATCTGATTTATATTCATTCTATCAGTATCTTCATTCAATAGCTAATTATTGATCCTCAAGGTTTGATTGTCTTTGTTCACATTAGTCTTCACCTAATCTTGAGTTACATGCTTTTGTTCTTATTTGTAACCAAGTCCAGTTCTATCACTTGAATGTTCATCTTCTTTAACTTTTAGCCTTGTAGATAGAGTTTACAATTAACAACTGAGATGCTTGAATATATCTTCATTTTCCTTGGTATATTCATTCATTCTTACCTCAAATACACTGAATTTATATTCATATTCCTTGATTTGAGAATTCATCTTCTTGTTAATCTTCTTCTCAGTCTTCAACTCTTCACAAGCATTCCTCAATTTAGTCTCAGAGTCCTCCTTGTCTTTCTTCATTATCTATATCACTCTAAGTAGACTCCTTTTGATATGATAAAATTTCTTCCTCAGCCATGCATAGGACTTCATCTTCAATATCAAACTTAGAATCATTATCTTCACTCTCATCAGATGAGTTTCAATATTTATTAGTGTAGAGACTCTTATTGTTGTCATACTTTATAAATCCTTTCTTTCTCTTATTATAACTGAATGTCTTCTTACATTCATTTTGGATTTCACCATGCTCTTCATCATCATTCTTCTCATGCTTATGAGGGCACTTATTATCAAAGTTTCTTACTTTTCCACAATTAAAACATTTGAAAGGTAGTCTACCCTTATACTTCCCTAAGCCTATTTTCAACTTACTTGTAAACAAAGCTATTATTTCATAATCATAAATCTCATCATAATTGATTTCCTTACCTTGATTTATTTTATTATTTGGCTTCATTTCTATCTTGAATACTACTTCCTCCTTTGGTAGTTTGTCATGACTGACTCTCATTTCATAGGCAATAATGATGCCATGCAATTAATCCATTTTCATCTAACTAAGATCATGACTTTCTTCTATAGTAGACACTTTAAAATCAAACTTGAGGGAGAGAGAATATAAGTCCCATTTTTAATATAGTAGCTTATTTAATCTTCTCTCTAAGACCTCTGATAATGTTCATAATCTCATCAACTCTTTGAAAAAAGAATGACACAAAATCTTCTTCCTTCATCTTGAGACTCTCAAATTATCTTTGGTGAGTCTATAAATTTACCAATTTGACCTTTGAATCCACTTCATAAATGATCTATAATTTTCCCATATTTCTTTGGCATATTTATAATGGATTACCTTGGTGAACTCAATCTCTAAAAGGCCACAAGTGGTGTTATTCATTGCCTTAGAATTGCTCTCACACAACTTCTTATCAACTACACTAGTTGGAGGGGTTGAGGGGGATAAATATCCATCCAAAATATATTTCCAAGTGTCAAAACCTATTTACATGAAGTAGGTCTTCATCCTTATACTCCAAAAAATATAATTGGACCCATTAAACATTGATGATTGATTTTTAGAAAAACATTGCATCTATTGACTTGCCATATTGTACTTTGTATCACCTTTAAGTGGTTAAACTTGAAAATAAAGTCCTACTCTGATATCAATTTTTAGAGGTACAATCACTAGAGGGGTGATTCAGTGATGATAGATAGTTCAAACATAAATTCTAATCCTTCTAAACCCTTGACCAAATAACATTAACATTCATGAAGCATACACATCATTCATATTAATGAATAATAAAGATAAGCAAGATCACACACATAATACAAGATCTATGTGGGAAACCCTCTTGGGGAATAAAACCCACTAGAACCTATAAGATGGACTATAGTCCTATAATGATAAGATCTAAATTTAGATCAGCACCAACTAATCAAGGAAGACCCATCCATTAATTTAGTGAGACACCCATCCCATAGGGAGAAACCAACCCCCTAGGCAACCAAACACCCACTTAGGTACCTTGATCTAATATCCACCTTTGATCTGATGTCTTCTACACATGATGATGTAAATATCTTGATTTCACTCTTCTTCACCCTTTTATCTCTCTCAAAAAACCTCTAGGGCTTACTCACTCAATCATCCTCTTATAGGCTTATTAGGTCTAATGACCTATGTGTTTATATTTATCAGCTTGATCAGATAAAAATGTATGATCTTTGTCACACTTTGATAGTCTTCACTAACTTGGACCTTCTCTTCCAAATATTCTCTCCTTCACTCAATTCCACACTTGCTCAACTTAACTCTCTCTTTCAACTCATCACACACCCTCAAACTTGTTCATATAGGAAATTCTTCCAAACACCCATTTTAGTTCACTCTAGTCTTCTTATCTCATCCTCAATCTACTCTATACTTTATTCCATCCACTGATCACACTCCCTTTGATCTCTTTCCTTTAAATCTATGTTTTTCTCTCTCAACACATCCACATCCAAGTCTAAAAACCATTACCATGGTCTTCATTCTTTATAGAGTCTTCATGAATATCAACTTTAGGTCAGCCAAAATATTTTCCTTAACCCTTAAAACATCTATCATTCTAACACAAATCTCAATACAATCCTCATAGGTTGTCCATAGCATCCATGGGTCACACTTAAATAGTTATGGCTTTTAATTAGGCCTTAGTAGCCCTTATAGGTCTCATGGAGACATATTCACCCATTTATAACTTCATCGAGCAAATTAAGAACATAAGACCACTTTTAAAGAATTGGGTTCACTCCATATAACTCTTATGATATATTTAGGTGAATACATCCACCAAAACACTCTTCTACTAAACAATAGTCTCATACATAGTAACACCATAAACAAATAAATAGTCAACTTTCAAGATCCATATCTACACTTTTACAAACATTCAGACTTATAATAATTTGTTTTGGATGCACATTGAAGTCCTCTTCAAATTTTATTTTTACACCATCATTATATTCATCCTAAATCAAAAGATATATCTAAAAAAACTATAGACTCATTTTCCTTCGTTAATTTGAATATTTAAATTCTGGCAGTAACTGTGTAAATGCTAAACATCAAACACTTTGTCATCATCTCATGTCCCATGGTAAATTTTAAAAAATACATTCCATTTATCTCCTCAAGAGTATCCTATTATTTACCTTGAAATGATCACCTTTGATCTTCGATCTGAGCTTCCATAATTGTGCCACTTGGCATCTCTGCATGCCTTCTGCATACTAACTATTTGACTCGATCCATGCCATCAATATCCATATTTAAAAACACCCACATGCCATTGATATTATATCAAAGATTATAATATTATGACACTTGTCACAAATTCATGCCTTCTGATCATATTGACTATTTGACTCCAATAAACTTCTGCCACTTGGCAGCACCATATCCCTTCTAAGCATCCTTTGACATATTGAATAAATATGTACCATTGAATCACTACTGATAAGATCATGTGCTCTGTTAGATAATTATATATTTATATTAAATGCTCAAAATTATATCTATGATATAATTAAATTATCACCATTATATCTATGATCCAATTAAATGCTCACCATAGATATTTGATAATGCAAATTTGGCTAAGTATGGGAACTTAGTGAACTCTGCCTGAGAATCCAACTTTACACCTTAATAAATTTTTCTACATGCCATGTCCAGACTTGAAATTTGAACCACATGATCACCTCTCATATAGGAATTGATCCATGTATTAGGATTATCTTTAAAACTTCACACATGTGAAATATGATGTCATCAAATTGCTTACATAGCCTTGTTTGTCAAGATGACTACTTGAGCTTAGGCATTCATATGACTATTTTAATGAATTTCATTCACTTAAACAAGTATTATAAGTACTCATAACATCCCATATGGTATATAAAATATTTTCATACCATTAATTTCCTCACTACGTCAAACACTAAAGAACCATGCAGGAACATTGAAGCTTCTTGAAGCACACTTTATCATTGTCATTCTAGCACACATGACACCTCATCAACATCCTTGGTCACCTTGGAGACATAATTGAAAAACCTCCAATACATGATTCATTTGTGAAGTGTATTATGTATGGGTTTTATGTTGCAAACATAAACATATAATAAACTCACAAATAAAATAATATTAAGTCTTTTTTGTAATTGCTCAAGATCTAGATTCAAATGAGATTCTTGATTCATACAAAGATATTAAAATATATAGGAGGAGGTACTCCTCAATAAAAGGATTCAATTCTTATCCTTCATAATCCTCACATATCTCTCTCTACATCCCTTTATTTTCTCATTCAAGCCTATCTACATGAGTTGTTTGAACAACTCACTTTACATAATATAATATTAATTTATACACACATATACAAACGTGATCACTAATGTTAGAATATTCCTAACATTATCACCTTAGTGAGAACATGGGGAGAACATTATTTTATATTATAACTGCTAACAAACTTAAATGATGGTTCTTTTACTTGGCTGACCACCAACCTACAAATAACTAGGATGGTTTTACACTCAACTTACCAACAACCTACAATCAAAGGATGGTTTTAAACTCATCTTAACACCAACCTAAAAATAAATAAGATGATTTTATATGTGGTTAACCAAAAACCATATACATCATGATGTTATAATATACTATTAGTCCTCATCACTCTGTTTACCTCAAGGGGAAATGTAAAGATGCTCACTTATTAAATTAATTAAATAGGTAGGTTTATTTTATTCTTTATTTATAAAAAGTAAAAAGATAACTAAAAAATAAGCCACAAATCCATTATTTAGCCTCATATCTTGTGGCTAATGAGAGGATTTTATTTATCGTCCAATCTCCTGTGTCCTCCAGCCTCTTATTGAGTGATGTTCACTTATTATATAAAGTTCTTAGAATTATAATTGCTATCATTATTTGTTAGTTCTTCATTTATTGGTTCTTCTAAACTGGATGGATATTTTTCATTGACCATGCTTGCTTCATTTTTTTTAATATTTCCCTTGAACATATCATTAACTCGAATCTTACAAAACTAGGATGTGTGCCTCTTTTTCTTGCAATAGAAGCATTCAACTTCTTCTTTCTTTTGTTAAAAAATTTAGGATTCTTTGAGTACATTACAATTTCTACTTCCACATCTTCTAAAATCCTTTTTTCTTCCTATAGGAGAGATAATATCATGTATTATATGTATTTTTATGGTATTTGACCAAGAGTGAATACAACATTGTTATATTTGGTAGATAAGTTGTTTAACAAAATGACCTTAACATCTTCATCATCAACCAAAGCTTTGATTTCTACCAACTACCTCATGAGAGATCTGAGTTCATTTATATGACTATGAATTCCTTCACTCATGTTTAATTTGAATAAGCATAAATTTAATGAAAAATTAGCATTAATTGCTTTAGTACCAAACAATTTATTCAGATTATCCCAAATTTTAGTCGATGACTTTTCCAAATCTACATAGTGTAGTTTAGAATCTGAAAGTGCAAGGCCAATGATAGATTTGGCCTTATAATTTATGATATTCCATTAAATTAATTTATTTGCATATATTAGATGTATTTCTTTTTAAATAATTATTCCCCACAAATTTTTGTTCTTTAGTTGCATTTAAATTTTAACTTTCCATGTGTAAAAGTTAAAACTAGTAAATGTTTTGAGTGGAATATCCATCTTTAAAAAAATGACCAAGACAACAACACTAGACATTAGTTCCCTTGAAAATGTATCCTTTTACAATTTTTTTTTGGCTTTTTAAATATAAATATGAATTTGATACTTTTGACTTTGATGTACACATAAAGACTATTGATTACATAATGACAATTTTTATGACTTTAATACTTACTCAATAAAATCACTTTATATAAAATAACATATTTAATTGATTTGAATATCTTCCTTTTTTTTATATATAAACCAAATATTTGATTTAAAAAAAAAAAAACTCTAAATAGTAAATTAATTAAACAACTTTTGTATTTTGCTAATATCTAGTGTTACACGTGACTCTCGGCAGACCAACAAATTGTCATGATTCTACAGATCAGGTATGGAAATTTGAAATGTGAAATGGAGAGATTATTTACAAAAAATTAATTATAGACTAGGTTGGACCGATGTGGATGAAACATCAATGGAGCACTAGGTGTGGATGAGGTAGAAAACAATAAAATTCGTTCAAATACTTCTATGTCAATGTTATAACTTCCATTATTTCTTTGAAAAAGAGTGTATTTGTGTATGTTAGGAGATAAAATAAAGATATGAAAGCTTTCAATGCTTTAATTGTATCAAAATTCATCCATTCTAATTATATCAACCTTTTGAATTTTGAAATTAGAATGCATCATATTAATTATGGATTAGGCATAACTCATAGATTATGGATGCATAGAGAGATTAACACATTAGAAAAATGTAGGAGACTTAAAATTAGATCACAAAACACCAATCATAAATCCATATTAAATAAAACAACTATGTTTAGTTAACTTCTATACCCAATGGTAGTCTACTTTAGATAAATAATAGAATAGTTGTATCATTGATATTAATATGATTGATGCACATGAAACATAGGCTATCGGTAGAGTTATAGCATGGTGCTTAGACTCTCATTATTCACATGCACAAGATCATAAGTAGCTCTGATACTAGATATTATTTTTGGTTTTTATTTTGTAGACATAAACATATAATAAACTCACAAATCAAATAATATTAAATCATTTTTATACTTGTTCAGGATTTAGATTCAAATGGGATTCTTGATTCATACAAATATATTATAATATATAGGAGGAGGTACTCCTTAATACAAGGAGTCAATGTTTATCCTCCACAATCACCACATATCTCTCCCTAAATCCCTTTATTTTATCATTGAAGCCTATCTAAGTGAGTTTTGTGATAAACTCACTTTACATAATATATTATTATTTTATACACACCTATACAAATGTGAGCACTAATGTTAGAATATTCCTAACATAGTGGTGATAAAAAGCTTTGTGTGAATATATCTTGCAATTCATTATCTTCTATTGAGTTTTTCATCTTAGCTAGCATATTTTTGTATTGAATAACATATTCAATTATTAGTTCATTTGACCCTTGATCAAGTTTATAAATTTTTGCATTAGATAGATTTTCACCAATGTTGATTGAAAAGTGTCTTTAAAATTAATCTTTCAATGGGTTGAATGCTTTGATTGATTGAATTGGAAGACCATAGAATCATTTTAAGGCATAATTTTTGATGATTCTTAGAAATATATTATATAGTTATTTTTCAATGGAATCATAGTCTACGCATGTTGTATGGAATGAATGAAGATGTTGTCTAGGATCACCTTTACCTTCATAGAGTGGTATCGTAGGAGATATGAAACCTATCGGTAGTGAGTAAGAGGCTATCTTAGGTTCCAAAGGATTTTGAATCAGAGTATGATAATCTATTGAGTGACTTTATCTAGATACACCTTTCTCTAATTACAACACTTTAGCATGTAAGGTTGTAACAATTTGATCAAGAGAGTATTTATTAGGAAAAGTTAGCTATGGAACTTATGTGGTGATAAAGGGAGGCGTGTATGATGCCCTTTTATAAATAAGAATATTAATCTATTATAATCTTTGATATGCACCTATACCTATGAATTTTGTCGCATATGTAATTGTAGGTTTTGATATAGGAATAAGAGTAATAATAGTAATTGGGATGCTTGAAACTAGAGGATTTAAAAATTTTAAGGGTACCTCTTTTTATTTTTATTGAGATGATGAAATATTTTCTTAGTGTGCAGTCTTATATGCTAAATGTAATTGGAAAAAATTATCCACTTTTTGGGTACATTATCTAATTCCTTAATGAAAACTAGAAAACTCTTTGACTTGTTAAAGATTTACCCCACTAAGTTCATTGGGATCAATGATAGTGGACCTTTCAATATTATCTTGATATCATTCATAGTTTCATTATATTGAGTATTATGATCATCATTGACATCATTTTCAATGTGGACATAATTTAATAAAGTTAAATTATCATATTAATCAAAAGTTTATATGTTATTCATTTTAGAATAGATCAAAAGAATTAAAACATGTTTTATAAGAGTTACACTTATTATATCACTATACCTTAGAGGAATATAGGAGATAACCTTATTAAATGGCATACAAAGGTGAAAAGTAAAAAGGAAAAATGTTGTAACTAAATAGGGTATGTTTTCTTTGTAGGATCTCAAATATACCGATCCAAGTCATGAAATAGTGAACACAACGTAAAGGTCACTAACTATGGATACTTATACCATTTTATAGCCACACCACTTTTTTATAATGTACATTGGGAGTAACTTCCCAAGGCTAACCGATTACTATTTGACTATAAAACAAATGGTGGGTGGATGCACAAAGTTGGGGGACAAAAAGAGTGACAAAATAAAAAATACAAAATTTCATTTGTGAAGGGCGTACACCCTTTTAAAAAATTTATGAACCTATGTTGTTTTGGCATGATACCAAGGCAAAAGGGTGTAATCCCTTTTCAAAAAGAGTGTATGTCCTTCACCTCACAAAGGGTGTACATCCCTTTTCGGTTATAAAGGGTGTACACCCTTTGTTAAAAAGTGTGTACACCCTTTGTAAAATTACATTTATATATAAAGGATGCAATTTATTCTTGCATTTTTTATTCTAGGAGATGAACACTCACATTTTAGAAGGCAAATTGAAAAGAGTATGTGTGTTATAACATTATGTTGATGCTTAAATATGTATCGCAAGGTGCTTAGATTGTTTAAAAAATACTTCTCATTTTAAAATTCAAAGAATTTAGGGTATGAGTTGTAGTTTATGATATCCATTTTATATATGATGTAATAGAGGTAGAACAAATGATTGTTTCACAATTTTTATAATGTTTGGTGGTTGGAAGACATCATGGCCTATAAATCTTTGAAAATAAAAAAATGATATATGCTAATTAAGGTGAATTTTAGTCAATTCTAAGTCTAAATTTAAACTAAGATAGATATATACAATGAAGCTTTAATATAAATGGAATTAGTTAAAAATAAGCAAAAGGAAGGGTAGGGTAGAGAGAAAATATGTTGTTGATCTTCATTCCATACATCATGACAAAGTTCAAATACCATCCAAGCATGTACTTAAAATTAATGTATGATATGAAACATCTTAAGCTCAAATCTTACCACACATTAGGAAAACTTCTAAGGAATGTGAAAAATAATTCAAATAAGAACCAAGCTTACTTTAAATATTTCCTCTATAAGCAGATAGTTTATGCACATCTACAAATGCAAAGAAAATAAAATGAAGTTAAATAGAAAACCTTCAGTTATCCTAGCGTAATCACAAGTTAAAAATGTTGCATTCAAAGGTACACATCAAGATCTGTAAGAAATATTCAAATCTAGAATTTAGAACAAACAAGTGACAAAGAATCCATATAACAATTCACACAAACAAATTGAGACAATCTTTTCAAAATTCTTTGCTTGCATTAGTTGCTCAAATTTTACACTAGTTTTTATCTCAAAACTCCCTCTCCTTTTTGCAATTGACAATGCTCTTTTTATAAGATACAAGGTAACATGTTGGTCAGTCTCATCCAATTACATTTATACAAGTGTATAGAGTAGGTATCCTTTCTATTACATTCTAGAACAAATGACCTTTTCCTATTAATAGACTAGTTTATAGACAATGTGCTCTTACAAATTTCACATGTCTATACAAAATAATATCCTATTTCAAAATATTATACAAATCTAGTTTTAAAATGAATATTCTCATTTCATTAATCTAATAAGCCCCTTTATGGTCTTTATCCATTATATCTAATTTTTTTGACTACACTGATGTTTTTGACCTTGTCTATTAATAACCCAATTGGATTTTGGGTCAGCTTCTGGATTGACGTGTTCTTGCATAGGTGACAATCTAGCTCTCTTTGGCTCAATCTTTTATATCCTCAGTTTATAAAATATTCATTTTATCATTTTTGCTTATGTGGCACCTTCATTGCACTTCCATGGCATCCTAATAAAATTTCATTGGTTTCAAGACTCTTTGAAAATTTTATCTTTGCTTCACACTGTCATATCAGCCTACACAGATCAACACAAACTATGGATATTCAAATTATTTAGAATAGCTAGCTATCCTAAATTTGATGTTTATACAACCATCATTTGATGTTTGTATGGACATCATTAATAGGTACATGACCATAAAATTTAATCTCATCCATGTGAATATTTTCTATCTTAAATTTAACATTCATGCGACCATCATTTGACATCTACATGGATGTCATTAACGGGCATGTGACCATTAATTTTAAGACTATCATCAAGGCTCTTCACTATTTTAAATTTTACATCCAGATGGACATCATCTACAGGTGTATGACCATCAATTTTAAGCCCATATTTGGGACTATTTACTATCTTACATTTGATGTCTGTGTGATCATCATTTGACGTCTACATAGACATCATCGATGGGCATACGACTATCAAATTTAAGCTCATCTTTAAGACTGCTTGCCAAGCTTTCCACTTATCATTTTATGGTCCACTTTGTTCCTATAAATATAAATACAAAATGATTTTAGCATATATAAGTATAAGGCATTTGAATTGATTTAGGAAATTTGTTTCATGATTTTGGCATCAAGGGAAATGTTTCAGATAAAATGTCTGAACCTCCTGAAGAGTCACTTGGTAGGGCCTTTGCCTAGGAAAAAAGTCTTAAAGGGAAATTATCATGGGGAAAAGGGTACTTTCAAAAGTTTTAAGGATAATTGAGGAAGGCAAAGGACCATTTCAAAAGCTCGAAGGGAAAGTCTAAAGATAAGGTGCCCCTTAAAAAAATCCCAAAGGGTACGAATGGAAGACAAAGTTCCCCTTAAAAAAATCCTAAAGGATAATTGAGGAAGGCAAAGGACCATTTCAAAATCCCCAAGGTCAAGTCTGAAGATAAGGTGCCCCTTACAAAAAGCTTGAAGTATACGTCTGGAAGACAAAGTGCCCCTTACAAAAAGCTCGTAAGTATATATTCAAAAGCTGAAGGATCATGTTCCCTTAACAAAAATACCAAAGGATAATTTTATTAAGGAAAAGGTCACTTCAAAAAATAATAAGTTTGAAACAAATATATTGAAGGGCAATTTTATCAAGAAAAATTCCCAATAGAATAAGTTTATGGGGAAATTATTTTAGATAAAATGTTTGAAACAATTATCTTGACATAGATAAGCCCAAAGGAATAGACCAATTGCATAAGTCTCAAAATAATTCTTTCACAAAAACCCAAAATTACTTGGACAAAGTATCTAAAATATAAACTACAGAGGGTAATTCGATCAAGATAAAGCTCCAAAGGAAAATTCTGAAAAGACATGTCCAAAACATAACAAAAGGACTTTGTATTTAGATTTAGAGCACATGAAAAATAGAAAGGTCTAAAAGGGGGGCTTGGAAATAATAATAACTTTGCATGGATGTTTAGACTAAGGTTTGGTCAGGTTTAAAAACACAACTAAGTCGTAGGAAATAAAAATAAACTAAGCCCATAACATTATTTAAAATGTTCCCACATAAAAAGTTCTCACTAGATTCAAATCAAGTACTTAGATTAAGGATTTATTCATTAAAATATTAATATAATAAACCAAAGTATAGTAAAGAATCAATTTAATACTAAAATCATGAAACCCAAGCATAGTTCATTCTAAGAAGACTTTATTGGACCTGCAACTTAAAACACAGAGCTCCAATGTTAGCATTTTAGATAAGGGAAAACTAGAACCATGAAAAAATATGCTAACCAAACCAGGTGTGGGTGATCTTAAAATAAAAATAACTTGTAATCATGCTAATGATACTCTGATCAAGTGAATTTTCTATTTCAAGGCACAAATTTACACAATTTGACACAAGGGTCCCCATATTTCAAAAATAGGGGAATGTTGACCTCAACAAATGGATATTTCTGGGAGAAACATAACAATATGTTAAAATTAAGAAATGTTAGTTCAAAAAAAAAAGATTACCTATTCCATTTGATTAGTACCATTATCAAGATCAATTTATGGTTAAAAATAAGTCTTGCACCTATAGAATTAGGATCAAACATCAAAACCTAATCATGTTGTGTGTGCGCTTTGATTCCACTTACTATTTGCCATGGGATTTAGGTAACAACATCCAAATTTCATGCCTTTAATCATTAACATTGACTTACATCATATTTGGATATTTATCAAGAACCATTCTTTAGCTTAGGGAAGGCTTGGGCATTGCTCTGTTGCCAGCCAGCCATTTATAGCCCCAACCAAAATAACTTTGGTTCCACTCAAGGCCTTGCTCCACTACTGACTAGGTGTCCATATCCCCAATGGAGATTACCAAAAACACCTTTGCTTGGAAAACTTTTGATTTTTCAATAAGCTCTTATTTTTGTATTTTTTAGATCATTTTGTCTTTTTAACAAAGGTTGGGAACCAGGTTATCCAAGTTTAAGGATTTGTTCAAATGTTTGATCCTCAAAAAATCACCTATGGTTGTAACCTTTATATCAAGTAAGGATGTTTGTTAAGTGAAAGTATAATTGTGTCTTAATAATTCAAGATTTCATCCCATATGTCGAATTCTTCTTGAAACCAATATTAGATCAAAACAAGGTTTAAAACGTTATAAAACAACCAACCTATCCATTGGTTTTTACAAGTTTCTCTAACTATAACATTAAGCTTTATATTTCACATCCATGATCAATAGATGTTGAGGAGTTATACCTGCATTCCCAAACTATGGAGTTCTTGAGTTTTTTGTATTTTGAGTTGAAAGCTATCCAAATGGACTTTTTAGAAGTAAGGAACAACATAGGGAAAATAAACACACATAAGAGAAAATAAAGAAATGATAAATTAAAATCAAATCAAATAAATACATACAAATAAGGGATAGGAAAGAAAGAACAAAAAGAAACTAAACTAGCCTACATACTCTAACTCTAACCATTCTTACAATTCACTCCATAAAGAATCTGGTTGGGGAAGTAGAGAAGTAGTGCTTAAGGTACTACCCATAGCAATCTAATAGGGGCATATCCACAAAGGTGTGAATTTTCCATGTTTACCCTTGGGTTTGGATGCCTTGTCCTAAAAGATAACCAAATCTCCTTACCTAAACACCTTTATCTTTGATTGCTTATCAAACCAACTTTTGACCATGGTTTGGTGTCTATTAAATTTGGCTAAAGTCTCTTCTCTAGCATATTCCATCTAAACAATTTCTAGCAGTCTTGAATTTGCCAATTCTTGATCATCCTTCATGTACTCTTGGATGAACCAGTATGTTGATAGCTTAAGTGTAATGGGGAATATGAGACTTTGGACATATACCATTAAGAAGAGTGATTATTTGAGATCCTTCTTGACTCTTTTTCTATATTCCCATAGGTCATATTTTAGTAGCTTATGCCAAGTTCTAGGCTTGTCAACTATATACTTCTTTATTGCTTTCAATAAGTTCTTATTGGTTGATTCATATGTGCCATTACCTTGAGGATAATGGTTGGATGAGAATTTGATAATGATACTATTATCATATTCACATTATGTCATCTCTATGGATGTAAAATTAGATCCATTGTCATAGACCAAAAATATAGGTGTGTCAAACTGGGTGCATATGTTTCCTCTAAAAAATTGATCACTTCTTTGGTTTTGCACTATTTGGTGGCCACTAATTTAGTCCATCTTGTGTAATATTTAGTAGTAATTAGAACATATTTGTGACCTTGTGATGATTTGGGGTTAATTATCCCCATGAAATCTAGTCCCCATTAGGTAAAGGTTTATCTTCCATAACTGGTTGCAGTGACATGGCTGCCTTATGCTCTTTTATGCTAAAGACTTGACATGAATGGCAGTGCTATACATACTTGTGGGAATCCTTGAAGATCATGGGCCAGTAGTAACCAGCTCTAAGTATTTTTTGAACTATCTTCCTTCTAAATGAATGTCCACTTCTCAGCTTCTCATGAAAAGTGCTCATGATTTTAGCTTTTTCTTCTTTGGATACACACCTCAAATAAATGACTTCAAAGTTTTTTTTAGTATAACACTCCATCTTTAATCAGGTGGTGGGTTTCCTTAAGTTTGAGGACTCTTCTTTGCTTTTTGGTAAACCCTACAGGACAAGTATCATTGATTAGTATATGGATAATAGGATCACACCAATCATTGGACTAAATTTTTTTAATTCAACCTACATGACACTTAGCTTGGGGTTAGAATTGGGAATTAATTGAATTAGACCTTGGTACCTTACCAAACTTTTTATCTTAATTTTGATGTCATATTATTGAAGCACAAATATCCAATTACCTCTCCTTTTTCCTAGCTCATTCTAAATTAGCATGACCTTGGTGGTAGGGTCTGGTAAGATAGCATGCACCTTATTCCTAAGAATGTATTTCCTAAATTTCTTCACTACCTTAACTAATGCACATGTTTGTTTATCAATAAAATAATAGTTTAAATTAACACTTTAAAATTTCATGCTCATGAAAGTAATTAGATGATCACATCCATCAATTTTTTGAATTAAAACTGTAGCAATAGTGTGATCATAAGCAAAGGAATAAAGGTAAAAATCCTAAGAGAAATCTAGACTTATCAGGATCGGAGCTTGTCCAATTGCCTCCTTGATGTCCTTAAAAGCCTTATTGGTTTCTTACTTCCAAGTGATTTTGACATCTTTATCCAGCATATCATTTAATGGCTTAACAATTTTTCCAAAGCCAAAAATAAATTTTCTTACAAAATTAATTTTTCCAAAGAATGACTTCAGTTATTTCCTACTATTAAGAGGATCTATTTTTGATATAACATTTACTTTATCTAGGTCTATAGAGATTCCCTCCTCAGTGATAACATGCCTTAATAGTTTTCCCTCATTAACATAAAAAATACTTTTCTTTGGGTTGAGATAAATCCCATACCTTCTGCACATTTCAAATACTTATTGCAAATGCATAATGTGGTCCTCCCTGTTCTCAAAAAAATAGTTAGATCAGCCATGTATATAATAATTAATTTACATACTAAACCTTGGAAAGCATGATCCATGTCCCTTTAGAACATTTCCTCTATGTTTATCATCCAAATGGCATTTTTTTGTAAGCAAATGTGTCAAACTTGGTAGTAAAAGTAGTTTTTATCCTATCCTCTTGATTCACCAACACCTAGTTATACCCTAAAAATTCATCAAGAAAGGACATCATAGAAGAACAAAAAATACTTTGTATAACTTGGTCTAAAGAAGGTAAAAGATAGTTGTCCTTTTAAGATTATTTATTTAGATTCTTGAAATTAATGCATAGTCTTATTTTTCTATTTTTTTTCCTAACTGGCACCAAATTGGTGACCCAGGTAGAGTGCCTAATGGAAAATACAATCTTGGCATCTAATAATTTTTTGACTTCTTTAAAAATCATAGGTTCTAAAATAGCAAAGCTTGCCCTATTTATGACTAAATATTTATCACAAGGTGCTTAGAGTTTTTGATAAACACTTCTCATTTTAGAATTTGAACAGTTTAAGGCATGAGTTATAGTTTGTGATAGTCCTATTATCTATGATGGAATAGAGGCATAACAAATTACTGATTCAAAATATTTATAATGTTTGTTGGTTGGGAGACATTGTGGCCTATAAATCTTTATAAATAACAAGATGATCTATGCTAATTAAGGTGAATTATAACCAATTATAAGTCTAAATCTGAAATAAGATGGACATATGTAATGAAGCTTTAATCTAAAGTGAATTGGTTAAAAGGAAGCAAAAGGAAGGGTATGGTAGAGAGAAAATATGTTGATGTTGACCTTCATTATAAACATCATGACAAAGTTCAAATATCATCCAAGCATGTACTTAAATATAATGTATGATACAAAACAAAGTAATTTCAAATCTTACCACACATTAGGTAAACTTTGAAGGAATGTGAAAAATAATGCAAATAAGAACCAAGCTTACTTTAAATATTTACCCCTAGAAGCACATCTACAAATGTAAAGCAAATAAAATGAAGTAAACTAGATAACCTTTAGTTATCATAGCATAATTACAAGTTAACAATTATGCATTTAAAGGTACACACTAAGAGTCTACAAGAACTATTTAAATCTAGAATTTAAAATAGACAAGTGAGAGAGAAGCCATATAACAATTCACACAAATAAAATGAGACAATCTTTTTAGAATTCTTTGCTTGCATTAGTTACTTAAAGTTTACACTAGTTTTTAGCTCAAAACTCCCTCTCCTATTTACAATTGACAATGATATTTTTATAAGATACAAGGCAACATGTTGGTCAGTCTCATCTAATTACATTTCTACAAGTGTATAGGATAGGTGTCCTTTCTATTTTATTCTAGAACAAATGACCTTTTCCTTATAATAGACTAGTTTATAGACAATGTGATCTTATAAATTACACATGTCTATACAAAAGAATATCTTATTTCAAAATATTATACAAAGCTGGTTATAAAAGGAATATTCTCATTTCATTTATATGCTAAGCCCCTTTGTGGTCTTTATCCATTCTATCTAATGTTTTTGACTGTACTAATGTTTTCAACCTTGTCTATTAATAACCTAGTTGGACTTTGGGTTAGCTTCTAGATCGAATTGTTCGTACATAGGTGAAAATATAGCTCTCCTTGGCTCATTATTTTGTATCCTCAGTCCATAAAATATTCATTTTGTCATTTTTACTTATGTGGCACCTTTGTTGTACTTTGATGGCATCCTACTCAAATTTCATTGGTTTTGAGCCTCTTTGAAAAGTCCATCTTTGCTTCACATCATCATATGAGCCTGCATAGATCAACACAGACCATGGATCTTTAGATTATTTACATCCAACTAGTTATCCTAAATTTGACATCCATACAACCATCATTTGACGTCCATGTGGATGTTATTGATGGGTATGAAATCATCAAATTTAATCTCATCCATGTGAATCTTTGCTATCTTAAATTTGATGTCTACAAGATCATTAATTTTAAGATCATCATCAGAGCTCTTCATTGTCTAAAATTTGACATCTATGTGATCATCATTTGACATCCACATGGACTTCATCGATAGGCATGAAACCATCAATTTTAAGCTCATCTTTGGGATTGCTTATTATCTTAAATTTTACATCTATGCAACCATCATTTGACATCTATGTGGACATCATCAACAGATGTGTGACCATCAAATTTAAGCTCATCTTCAGGACTACCTACCAAGCTTGCCACTTATCATTTTATAGTTTGCTCTATTCCTAAAAATATAAAGACAAAATGAATTTATCATATATAAGTATAAGGCATTTTAATTGATTTGGGTGATTTGTTTCATGATTTTGGCATCAAGGAAAATATTTTGGATAAAATGTCTAAAACAATCCTTCTGAAGAGTCACTTAGCAGGGCCTTTACCTAGGATAAAAGTCTTGAAGGGAACTTCTCATGAGGTAAAGGGAACTTTCAAAAGTTTGAAGGATAATTGAGTAAGGTAAAGGACCATTTCAAAATCCTAAAGGGCAAGTCTGAAGATAAGGTGCCCCTTATAAAAAGATCAAAGGGTACGTCTAGAAGACAAAGTGCCCCTTAAAAAAAATTTGAAGGATAATTGAGGAAGGTAAAGAACCATTTCAAAATATTGAAGGGAAAGTCTGAAGATAAGGTGTGCCTTAATAAAATCTTGAAGGGTACGTCTGGGAGATAAAGTGTACCTTACAAAAAGCTTGAAGGATATATTCAAAATCTGAAAGTTGAAGGATTGTGTGCCCTTCTTAAAAATCTTGAAGGATAATTTTATTAAGGCAAAGGTCAATTAAAAAAAAAAAAATTGAAACAAATATGCCAAAGGGAAATTCTGTCACACAAAATACCTAATAGAATAAGTCTATGGGGAAATTATTTTGGATAAAATGTCTGAAATAATTGTCCTGACATAGATAAGTCTAAAATAATAGAATAATTGCATAAGTCCCAAAATAATTTTTGTTCAAAAATTGAAAGTACTTAGACAAAGAATTTTAAATACAAACCCCAAAGGGTAATTCATTCAAGATATATCTCTAAAAGGAAAGGTACAAAAAGACATGTTTGAAACATAACAAAAGGACTTTGCATTTAGATTTAGACCACATGAAAAATAGAAAGGTATGAAAGGGGGCTTGGGAATAATAATAACTAAGCATGGATGTTTAGACTAAGGTTTGGTCATGTTGAAAAACATGACTAAGCCTTAGGAAATAAAAATAAACTAAGCCCATAACATTATTTAAAATGTTCCCACATTAAAAGTTCCTACTAGATTCAAATCAAGTACTTGGATTAAGTTTAGATTAAGGGTTTAGCCATTCAAATATGAATCTAACAAACCAAAGTTTATTAAAAAATCAAGTTAACACTAAAATCATGAAACCCAAGCATTATTCATTCCAAGTAGACTTTATTGGACCTACAACCTAAAACACAGAGAGCTAATGTTAGAATTTTAGATAAGGGCAAACTAGAACCATGAACAAATATGCTAACCAAACCAAGTGTGGGTGATCTTTAGATAAAAATAATATGCAACCATGTTAATGATACTTTGATCAAGTGAATTTTCTAGTTCAAGGCACAAATTTGAACAATTTGACATAAGGGTCCCCATGTTTCAGAAATGGGGGGCATGTTAACCTCAACAAATGGTGACTTCTAGAGGAAATATAGTAATATGTTAGAATTTAAACACTCTGTTTCAAATAAATAAATAGATTACATATTCCACTTGATTAGTGCCATTATCAAAACTAGTTCATGGTTAAAAATAAGTCTTTCACCTTTAGAATTAGGATCAAACATCAAAACCTAATCATGTTGTATGTGTGTTTTGATTCCATTTACTATTTGCCATGGGATTTAGGGAATAAGTTCTATATTTCATGCCTTTAATCATTAAAATTGACTTATATCATGTTTGGATATTTATTAATAACCAATCTTTAGATCTAGAAAGGCTTGGGCATTCCTATACTACCAGTTAGACATCCATAGCCCTGACAAAAATACTTTTGGATCCATTCAAGGCCTTGTTACACTACCATCCAAGCATCCATAGCCTCAATGGAGATTACCATAATCACCTTTGATTGAAAAGCTTTAGATTTTGTAATAAGCTCTTATTTTTGTATTTTTTAGATCATTTTGGTTTTATAGAAAATGTTGGGAACCAGGTCAACCAGGTTTTGGGATTTTGTCAAATATTTGATCCTCAAAAAATAACCTATGGTTTCAATCTTTATCCTATATAAGGATTTGTTAAGTGCAATCATTATTGTGTCTTAATAATTCAATCTTTCATTCCATATGTGAAATTCTTTTTGAAACCAAGCTTAGATTAAAACAAGGTTTAAAACCTTATGAAATAACCAACCTATCCATTAGTTCTTATAAGTTTATCTAACTATAACATTAAGCTTTATATTTTATATCCATGATCAACAGATGTTGATGAGTTATACCTACATTCTTGAACTATGGAGTTCCTAATTTTTTTGAGCATTAAGCTGAAAGTTGTCCAAAAGGGCTTATTATAAGTAAGGAACAATGTAGGGAAATCAAACACATAGAAGAGAAAACAAAGAAATTATAAAGCAAAGGAAAATCAAATAAATACATACAAACATATGTACAAACAAGGGATAGGAAAGAAATAATAGAAAGAAACTAATATAGCCTACCTACTCTAACTCTAACCATTGTTACAATTCACTCCATAAAGACTCCAGGTGGGGTAGTAGAGAAGTAGTGAATAAGGTACTTCACATTGGTGGGTAGTGTGAAATTTATTCCCTATAAGTATTTTAGCTTGAAGGTGTTATCTCTAAGTATTTTGCTAATCTGATAGGGGCATGTCCACAAAGGTGTGAATTTTCCATATTTACCCTTGGGTTCAGATGCCTTGTCCCAAAGGAGAACCAAATATCTTTGCCTAAACACCTTTATCTTTGATCTCTTATCAAAAAACCTTTTCACCATGGTTTGGTGTTTTCTAAAGTTGGTGAAAGCCTCTTCTCTAGCATATTTTATCTAAACAATGTCCAACAACCTTGAATTTGCCAATTCCTGATCATCCTCCATTTACTCTTGCATGAACTGGTATGTTGGTAGTTTGGATGTAATG
This sequence comes from Torreya grandis, assembly GCA_037957365.1. Lineage (NCBI taxonomy): Eukaryota > Viridiplantae > Streptophyta > Pinopsida > Cupressales > Taxaceae > Torreya > Torreya grandis. The sequence goes on along the minus strand of JARHVA010001915.1, from coordinate 741,015 downwards.
GTTAATATGGGATCTTGGCCATATACCAATAATAAGGGTGATTATTTAAGATCCTTCTTGAATCTTATTCTATCTTTCCATAGGGCATATTTTATTAACTTATGCCAAGTTCTAGGCTTGTCTATTATAGACTTCTTTATTGCTTTCATCAAGTTCTTATAGGTTGATTTAGAATTCCATTACCTTGAGGATAATGGTTGGATGAGAACTTGAGAATGATACTATTATCATATGCCCCTTATGTTATCTCTATGGATGTAAAAGTAGATCCATTATCACAAACTAGAGATACAGGTGTGACAAATTGGGTGCATATATTTTCCTCTAAAAATTTGATCTTCAATTTTGTACTGTTAGGTGACCACTACTTAAGTCCATCTTGTGTAGAGTAGTTATAACATATTTGTGACCTTATGATGAATTAGGGTTAATTATCCCCATGAAATCTAGTCCCCATTGAGAAAAAGGGTTATCTACCATAATTGGCTGCAATGGCATGGTTGTCTTAGGCTCTTTTATGCTAAAGACTTGACATGAATGGCACCACCTTACATTCTTGTTGGAATCCTTGAAGATAATGGGCCAATAGTAACCAATTCTAAGGATTTTGTGAGTTTTTGTCCTTCTAGATGAATTTCCACTTCCCAGCTTCTCATGAAAAGTGATCATGGTTTTCGCTGCTTCTTTGGATACACACCTCAAGTAAATGCCTTCAAAGTTTTTTTGGTAAAGCACTCCATCTTTAATTAGGTAGTGAGATGCCTTAAGTCTTAAGGATCTTATTTACTCCTTTGTCAACTCTACAGGATAAGTCCCATTTAATAGTGGATGGATAATAGGATCATACCAATCATTGGACTAAAAACTTTGTTGTTCAACCTTCATGACACTTAGCTTAGGGTTAGCATTGGCAATCAATTGAATTAGACCTTGGCACCATACCAATTTAATAGTCTTCATTTAAATGTCATATTTTTTAAGCACAAACATCTACTTACCTCTCCTTTCTCCTAGCACATTTTGACTTATCATGAGCTTGGTGGTAGGGTCTTGTAAGATAACATGCACCTTATTCCTAAGAATGTAGTACATAAATTTATTCACTACATTAACTAATGCACATTCTTACTTGTCAATTAAAGAATAATTTAACTTGTAATTTTTAAATTTCATGCTCATGAAAGCAATTATATGATCACATCCATCAATTTTTTTTAGTTAAAACTACAATAATAGTGTGATTAGAATCAAAGGAATAAAGGTAAAAATCCTTGGAAAAATTTAAACTTATTAGGACTGGAGATTTTACAATTGCCTCCTTGATGTCCTTAAAATCTTTATTGGTTTCTTCATTCCAATTTATTTTGACATCTTTCTCAACATATCATTCAATGGCTTGACAATTTATGCAAAGATAGAAATAAATTGTCTTACAAAATTAATTTTGACAAAGAATGACTTTAGTTATTTCCCACTATTAAGAGGATCTATTTTTGATATAACATTTACTCTATATGGGTCTAAGAGATTCCCTCCTTAGTGATAACATGCCCTAATAGTTTTCAGTTGATAACACAAAAATAACTTTCCTTTGGGTTGAGATAAATCTCATACCTTCTGCACCTTTCAAATACCTAATGTAAATGCATAATATGTTCCACCCTGTTCTTGGAAAAAATAGTTAGATCATCCATGTATATATTAATGAATTTACCTACTAGACCTTAGAAAGCATTGATCCATGGCCCTTTGGAACATTTACCCTACGTTTATCAACCCAAATGGCATTCTTTTGTAAGCAAAGATGCCCCACTTTGTAGTAAAAGTAGTTTTCAACCTATCCTCTTGATTCACCAACTCCTAGTTATACCTTAAAATCCATCAAGAAAGGACATCATAGTAGAGCCAAAAACACTTTGTATAACTTGTCTAGAGAAGGCAAAGGATATTAGTCCTTTTTAGATGATTTATTTAGATTCTTGAAATTAATGTACAATCTTATTTCACTATTTATTTTCCTATATGATACCAAATTAGTGACCCAAGTAGAGTGCCTAATGGAAATAAAATTTTGGCATCTAAAAATTTTATGACTTCTTTAAAAATCATAGGTTCTAGAATAGGGTTGATAGGCCTCTACTTTTATCTAAAATGTTTACTATTTTCCTTCAAGGGTATCATATGGGTGAGGACTCTTGGATCAAAAAATTTAAAGTCATCATAGGGCCATGATATTATGTCCTTATAGTTTATCATCAAGTCCTTGGACTTTTTATTTTCAATGTTCGTACATGTCCCAATATTAACTAGTTGAGATTGATCTTGGGGTCCAAGATCAACTACCTTGTAATCCTTCCCACTCACCTTGGGTATTCTAGTGTTTTTAGCTAGTTTGTCCTGATTAAATAACCTTTCCAAGGTAATCATGCCTTTTTTAATTTTGTTGTTACTCAGTTGAATGACTTTGTATCAAATCTACCATCCCCTTCAAGAGTATTCTCATTAGCCTCATCTATGACATGGGCCTCAAATACTCCTAAGTTGGGCATGAAATCTAGGATCTATTGGTCATCATTAAAAACCTATAGATATTTTATATTATCTAGGACTAAAGGGTATGGAACCAACTAAATGCTAAGGTTTTTAGAGTCATGGTTTGGCATAAGATTCGCTACAACTAAGGCAAGATCATCAGAAGCCTTGTTTTCCTCCCTAGGGATGGAAATAATGTTGAAAGCATCAAAATATTCTAGTAAATCCTAGACTCTATACTTATATCTCTTGAGATATGATAATTTACACTGGTATTTACTCCTTTCTTGATTAACCACAAGTTATGAGTCACCATGAACTAAGAGTTATTTAAACTTATGTTTAATGGTAAATTACAATCCTAAAATCAAAGCTTCATACCCTATAAGATTATTTGTGCAAGGAAATTAAAGTTTATAAATAGATTTTAGTTCTTTACCAATACTATTGGTTAGAAAAATTCCTACTCCAGATCTAGACTTACACCTAGTACCATCAAAATGTAATTCCAAAATTCCAAGCAAAGCATGAGAAATCTTATAAATACGTACCATAGAAGTCTTGAGAGTATACACTCCTAATTCAGAATCCATCATGTTGATCTCATCAAAGTCCAACATGTTAAACCTTTCATTCACAACATTATATTTTGTGATCAAATGCTTCATTCGAGGCTCTCTTTATAAGCTGATCTAATTTGGGACTCCTTTTCATGGTAACCAAAAATGTGAATAGCTAGTGGACATATATCCATTCAGGGCCTTTGTTCATTCCCTGCTTAATAGTATCCCATAATCATCAAGAATTTCCACCACCTAGATGTTAATAAATTACTAGACCCTTGGCTCAGAGGCAAACTACATATGAACATTTGACAATTCCCCAATTATTTTGAATCTAGACTTATCTAATTGAGTAACAACTCTATCAAATTTAATAGGAGTCAAGCCAAGTTATTTACAAATACCTATTGGCATGATGTTTGTGAATGCATCAAAATCTAATAAATAATTATGTAAATTCTTACCAAACATTTTGATAGTAAGCAATAAACGTGGGGATTTTGTCTTAACTTTATACATAGCAACATTAGCATTGTTAGATTTGGGTGGCCTACCAAGATTTTTAGATAAGAAGTCTAACAATAGGTCTCTTTACTCACTAATCTACATCAACTCATGCAATTTAATGTTAGCCTTAATTTTCTTCATGTCTTCCACAATGCTATACCCAGTCCTATTGGAAGAATTAGATACATCAATATAATGTTTAAAAGTAACTTTAGAGGCTCTAGGTTATTATCTGAGGTAGTATCTAGAGGAGTGATGAGGTTATTTAGAGGTGTTGAAGTAGTTAGAGGCTGCTTCTACTCCCTATTCCTTAGAGGGTAGGTCTTCTTCAAGAACTGCTAAAAATCATGGACTTCTTCAAGAACATCATTTTGTTCATTATCTTCTTGGAAATGTAAGTCAAATGTCTCCACTATGAAGGCTTGGTCAGTAGATTTAGATCCTGATGTACCTACACCATTATCTTTATTAGGAACCACTCCAAACGTATCCAACTATTTTTGAAAGGCCTTAAAAGCTTTACAAAATTCAATGCAATTTATCTCACCATGTCTAGAAGTGTAATGTATTCTACAATAGTCAAGTAAATCAATATCAATAAGATTTATATCCATTTTTTTCTTATCAGTAGATGACTCATTGTTCTTATTTTTTTATAACCATCACTATGGAATATGTTAATGGGCCTATTGAACCTTTGGAAATAAAAATTCCTACCTGAGCTCTCTCCAGTATTACCAACTTACTTTTGCAGTTGAAAAAATTTAATGCTTAAATTTTGGAAAATCTTTAAGATAGAGTCATTTTCATTTTTGGGTGCCTCAAAATTGTGAACCTAATTATTATTAGTACCAGTAGTTGGTACCAAGGCCTTTTGATCACTAGGTTCAAATCCATTTGTAGTAGTGTTCAAGAACCCCAATTTTTGGGTAGGATGAGAATGACTTAAGGGTAATTGGTTCAAAGTTGGGATTTGGTTCAAAGAAAGTATGTTATTATTATTGGGGAAGATATTCAAGGTAGGAAAATATGGTTTGATGTTGGGAATAGAGTAATCCATCTGACTTTGGGGCTATATCTAGTCATTAATAAATATAGCCTCAACATAAGCTAAAGATAATGCGTTCATGGGTCTAATAACTCTCTTTATGAACACAAAAGTCATAAGATCTAAGGCATCCTTATACATTTCCAATGCTAAAGCCTCATTAGGTATGTAAGGAGATATAGTCCTACTGAACATATTTTGGAATCTAGCATTGAAAGCTCCTATGGGTTCATTTTCATCCCTTTGTACTATGGTGAATTACTAGTATAGGACACAAGGATTGATAATTTTACCAAACTGATCAATGAGGACACTGTTAAAATCAACCCAAATTATAATGTAATTTTTAGGGAGATTTACAAACCATTCGTATGTATCATATTTAAAAGTGAAAGGAAATAGTCTACATGCTAAATCTTTATGAGTGACATTTAACAATCTCAAAGCAGTTTTGAATGACTTAATATGCTCCTCAGTCACTATAATGGCTAGGACTAAATATTACCAAATATTTCTTAGGGTTATAAGGAAGGTCATGTACCACACCTGACACATTGATAGAAGAGCCACCCACCCAAGCCATAATTTGATTGGGGTTTAATACATGAGCACCCTAAATTGGTGAAGTTGGCAAAGACTTTGAAAGCTTGTGCTTACCTTTGTCCCACCTATCTCTTCTATGGACTTTTAATTCAAGCAGAGGTTCCCTAGCTTCTGAATGTGACCTTGTTCTGATTCTTTGTAATGCCATCTTGAGAATTTTGAATCCTATTTTAAATATGATGTGTAAATCCTATCTGTTTATATAATAATTATTAGAAATACACACTAAGTAAATTTTGTAAATATTCATATAAAGGATGACGAAATATGACAATCTTTAATCAAGTCAGCTTAAAGTTGTATCCAAATATGTAATTAAGATTAACCTTTACATGTTTTAAGCTCAAATAAACTCAATTTAATGAAGGATATAAGAATATTTGATCAAAAAAACTATTGATAACCTCAAACCTATTGGGTTCACAATTATAAAGCTATTTTTATCACAATTCAACATATGTCTTCAAAGATTGTCAATAATTGTCTAAATAAGCACAAAGACCAGTCTAAACCATGAAGATCACTAATATTAACATTATTATTCTAAAATAAACACAAATATACAAAGATCAAAGTGATCTTTAAACATAATTCAAAAAAAAACCAACAAAGATGCTACAAAGCTACAAAGAATTTTCCCTCCTTCTAGCACTAGTGAAGCTTTCCCTATTGATGCTTAAATATGTATCACAAGGTGATTAGAGTGTTTAAGAAACACTTATGGTTTAGAATTCAAATAATGTAGGGAATAAGTTATAGTTTGTGATAGTCATGTTATCTATGATGGAATAGAGGTAGAACAAATGATTGTTTCATAATATTTATAATGTTTGATGGTTGGGAGCCACCATGGCATGTAAATATTTGCAAATAAGAAGATGATATATGTTAATTAAGGTGAATTATGCTTAATTATAAGTCTAAAACTAAACTAAGATGGAAATATACAATGAAGCTTTAATCTAAAGTGAATTGGTTAAAAAAGAAGTAAAAGGAAGGGTAGGATAGAGAGAAAATATATTATTGTTGATCTTCATTCTAGAAATCATGACAAAGTTCAAATATCATCTAGGCATGTACTTAAAACCAATGTATGATACGAAATAGCTTAAGCTTGAATCTTACCACACATCAAGAAAACTTCTAATGAATGTGAAAAGTAATGCAAATAAGAACCAAGATTACTTTAAAGATTTAACCTTATAATCAGATAGCTAATGCACATATATAAATGTAGAGAAAATAAAATGAAGTAAACTAGAGAACCTTTAGTTACCCTAGCATAAGCACAAGTTAACAATTCTACATTCAAAGGTACATACCAAGAGTCTATAATAACTATTCAAATTAGAATTTAGAATAGACAAGTGAGAGAGAATCCATATAACAATTTACACAAACAAAATGAGATAATATTTTTAGAATTCTCTGCTTGCATTACTTATTCAAAGCTTACATTATATTTTAGCTCAAAAATCCCTCTCTTCTTTATAATTGACAATGCTCTTTTTATAAGATACAAGGCATCATGTCATTCAGTCTCATCTAATTACATTTGTAAAAGTGTATAGGATAGGTGTCCTTTTTATTGAATTCTAGAAAAAATGACCTTTTCTTTTTAATAGACTAGTTTATAGACAATGTGATCTTACAAATTACACATGTCTATACAAAATAATACACTATTTCAAACTATTATACAAAACTGGTTATAAAAGGAATATTCTCATTTTATTGATCTATTAATCCCCTTTGTGTTCTTTATCTATTTCATCTAATGTTTCTAACTACATTGATGTTTTTGACCTTGTATATTAATAACCTAGTTGGACTTTGGGTCAGATTTTAGATCAAAGTGTTCTTGCACATGTGACAAACTAGCTATCCTTGGCTCGATCCTTCATGTCCTCAGTCCATAAAATCTTTGTTTTGTCATTTTTGCTTATGTGGCACCTTCATCACACTTCCATAGCATCCTAATGAATTTTAATTGGTTTTGATCCTCTTTCAAATGTCTATCTTTACTTTGCACCACTAGATCAGCCTGCATGGATCAACATAGATCATGGATCTTCAAATTTTTTGGACCTGGCCAGCTATCCTAAATTTGACATCTATGTGACTGTCATTTGATGTACGTGTGGATGTCATTAGTGGGTATATGGTCATCAAATTTAATCTAATCCATGTGAATATGTTCTATCTTAAATTTGACATTTGTGCGACTATCATTTGATGTCTGTGTGGACATCATTGATGGGTACACAACCATCAATTTTAAGATCATCATTGAGGTTATTTATTATCTTAAATTTGATTTCCATGTGACCATCATTTGATGTCTATGTGGATGTCATCAATGAGTGCATAACCATCAATTTTAATATCATCTTTGGGACTATATACTATCTTAAATTTCACATCCACATGATCATCATTTGATGTGTACATGGACATCATCGATGGGTGCACAACTGTCAAATTTAAGCTCATATTTAGGACTACCTACTAAGCTTGCCATTTGTCATTTTTTGGTTTGATTATTTTTGAAAATATAAAGCCTAAATGACTTTAGTATATATAATTATAAGGCATTTTAATTTATTCAGGCAATTTGTTTCATGATTTTGGCATCAAGGAAAATGTTTCAGATAAAATGTCTAAAATAATGTTCCTAAAGAGTCACTTGGTAGGGCCTTTACCTAGGAAAAAATTACCAAAGGGTACTTCTCACAGGGATAAGGACACTTTCAAAAGTTTGAAGGATGATTGAGGAAGGCAAAGGACCATTTCAAAAGCCCGAAGGGCAAGTTTGAAGATAAGGTGCCCCTCACAAAAAGCCCAAAGGGTACATCTAGAAAACAAAGTACCTCTTAAAAAAAGCCCAAAGGATAATTGAGGGAGGCAAAGGACCATTTAAAAATACCTAAGGGCAAGTTTGAAGATAAGGTACCCCTTAAAAGCCTCAAGGGTACGTCTAGAAGACAAAGTACCCCTTACAAAAAGCCCAAAGGATATATTAAAAAGCCAAAGGACCATGTGACCTTCACAAAAATATCAAAGGATAATTTTATTAAGGAAAATTTCACTTCAAAAAATAATAAGTTTGAAACAAATATGATGAAGGGCAATTTTTTTTGGTAAAATGCCTGATAGAATAAGTCTACAGGGAAATTGTTTCATATAAAATGTTCAAAACAATTATCCTAACATAAATAAGTCCAAAGGAATAGACTAATTGCATAAGCCCCAAAATAATTCCTACATAAAAACCTAAAGGTACTTGGAAAAATTATTTGAAATTTAGGGTTGATATTTTAGATAATTATTCCAAATACTTTTAGGTTTTTCCAAGGGTAATTCATTTAAGACAAAGATCTGAAGGAAAAGACCAAAAAGACATGTTTGAAACATAACAAAAAGACTTTGTGTTTAGATTTAGACCACATGAAAAATAGAAAGGTCTAAAAGGGGGGCTCAAGAATAATAATAACTTATCATAGATGTTTAGACTAAGGTTTGGTCATGTTGAAAAACATGACTAAGCCTTAGGAAATGAAAATAAACTAAACCCATATCATTATCTAAAATGTTCCCACATAGAAAATTCTTTGCCATATTCAAATCATGTACTTAGATTAAGGGTTTAGCCATTCAAATATAAATCTAACAAACCAAATTTTATTAAAGAATCAAGTTAACACTAAAATCACGAAACCCAAGAATTATTCATTGCAAGTAGATTTTTTTGGACCTACAACCTGAAACACAGAGATCTAATTTTAGCATTTTAGATAAGGGAAAATTAGAACCATGAAAAATATGGTAACTAAAATAGGTGTGGGTGATATTTAGATAAAAATAACATGAAATCATGCTAATGATACTTTGATCAATTGAATTTTCTATTTCAAGGCATAAAATTGCACAATTTGACACAAGGGTCCCCATGTTTCAAAAATGGGGGTATGTTCTCAACACATTCCTTGTATCCTAAAAAATTGATTATACATTTTGATCACAGTCCTAGATAAGTTTTTTTAATTAAATTATGATTATAATTTTTGCATTTATATACATTTTAAATGTTTGGGATACTCAAATTAAATTTACATTTCTCTCACATTACCTAAATAAAATGTTTATTTTTATAAATATTGATACAAAATTCTATGGACCAATTTCATGAATAAAGTGTTAAAAAAAACATGATAAAAACCCCCAGTATTTTGACTTTGTAAAAGAAGAAGATCAAACATATGAGTAATATATTCAAAGTGGAAACAATCATAAATTATTATCAATAGTTTCCCTGAATACTCAAGTCATAGTGCATGCAATTCACTTACCACTACATTGGAGGCCATTTTAAATAAAGTGAGAAATGTCACTTCCCAACTTGATGCAATGTTGCATCAAAGAGAGGTTTTGAAAGAATATTATTATTATAAATTTTCATATGATGACATTAAAAAAAATATATAACAAAAAAGTGTGCATTTTTTTAATTAAGCTAGGAACTAGTGATCCACCACCAATGATTTGAATACACATTATAATTGATTGTTGTGTTCATGTAGAGATTAAAAAAACTTTTTAGATAAGTGGTGGATGGTGTTTGATGAGCCTCCATGTAATAATAATGAGGTTACATTATATTTTTTGAGGAACTTTATTATGAGTTTGATTTACAAGAATTCTAAAATTATTTTGAAATGAAGGCCTCCCAAGGTAGGGGAGGTGGATCCTCATTTGATAGAATTGGTTCCAAGTGAGACTATAACAACAAAAAATAAGTTTAGAGGAATAAAAATATGATAACACATAGTTATATCCCTAAAATATTTTATCATAGTACACAGATGGATACCTTTTATGTAGTCAGTAGTCAGACACATGTTATGATTGACAATGGGATGCATTAACTGAGGAGGTATACATAGACTACATGCAATGGCACATCTAGTGGCATCCCTCCTAATATTGGTTCCAGTGTCCCTCCTTGTATTATTGATAGTTTCCTTGTGGAATAGTTAGCAGTGATCCTATAGTTAATGTACATCATCACACATCACGTGGGAGTGAGTGTATTGGACCTCCTATTTAGGTTAGAAATACATGGGTTATATATGCAAATTTAATAGGTACACATATGGATACTATAAGTACATTTATACATCACACTAGTACACAACAATATATTCCATCTACAGTTCCTTCAACATCTATGCACACTAGTATAGAATAATATATTCCATCTAGAGTTTCTTCAAAACTTTAGAACATTATCACTTTGGATGATATTCCATATGTAGTTTCTTCAAGACCTTTGGACACTAACATGCCAAAGTATATTTAATATTTATTTTTTTCATCACCTAAAGATACTATCATTCCAAATTATATGCCATCATTAGTTGCTTCACCACCTCCCATCAACACACAACCAATTATGCAAGGCTTATCTACTTTGGCATATGTATTTGACACACATGTTTAATTAATTAGAGTGTGATTATGTGTTTAAAGGAATATTAGGTTTATATTTTAGTATTTTTTTACTTAATCTACTAATATTTGATTTATTTCATTTTTTTCTTACATGTATGATCAGCGATATATTATGTACCCCAGCTAGATTAGATTCTATTATTGAGGCTATAATTAACACTACAATACCCTACACCCAGGTTGGGAAATAAAATTACATTAAGTTTCTATATAATTTAAATATTTTGTAAACACCATAATTTTAGTACAAAATTAATATTATTTATATCTTTCTATTCCTTTCTCACTCTCTATCTATGTAGAAAAGGAATAATTTTAATTTAAATGTCTTAAAATAGTTTAGTTTTATATGATTCCTAATTGACCTCTTTCATTTTTTTTATTTTATAGATGATGAGAGATTATATGGGAACCCCAAATGGATTATAATAGTGTTTGATTAATGTTCCATTTTCATCCCAAGATCCAATATCTCCCCAAATAACACATGATTTAGAGATAGAGACTAGTGAAAACACAGTAAAATTATTTTTATAGCTTCAAGTAATGAACTCTACATGATATTTATATTTGTATGTACATATAGATATAAATATATATGTATGGTCCATAGGATTATCCATTGTGGATATATTTTTGGTCATGCAGTCTAAGACAGTCATTTAGGTGGCATGTGATGAGTCTAGAATCATTTTGTTACAAAATCTCGTTCTTGGCAACTCTATCATTTTCCATATATCATTTTAATATTTATTTTAATATGTTGTGATGGTTCCATAGTGATATGAGGTTATGGTAGATATAATTGGTCCTTCACATGATGAGAGGAGAGTTTATCCTTTTAATGAGTCATGTAACACCCTCTATTCTACATATATGGTCATGAGGCAAAATCTATTTAGAGGCAATGAGCAACATGAGAGCTAGTTGTTGTGTTAAGTGTAGTTGTAGGCATAATATATTTTGTATGTTGATATAGCCCACATTTTATGCCTATATGAAATATATGTATATTATGCTCTATATGTTATCTTGATATGGCTTATTTTTTATGTCATTATGACATAATTTGGATACAAACATACTTTTTGACATATCTATGTGAATCATACACTATTATGCTTTGTGTATAATATTTACTTCTTATATGCCATTATTTTTTGTTTTTGTTGTTACATATGCATTATCCTTGTCAAAATTATTCATAAATGAATAATTTTTAAATCATGGTTGTGTGAATGAATGGATATCTCAAATATTCAAATTTTAATAAATTGATGTAATGATGTTATAATGAACATAATGAATTTATTCATTGTGCACATATATACATTATGATTATTGATCTACATGATGTTTTGTTAGAATTATCTTAGATATCATTAAATAAATAAATAAATTATATTAATGTCTATAAATGACCAAAAGTAGGTCAATGAGACTAAATGAAACAACCATTAGCAATAGAAAGCTCTACGAAGAGAGAACCAAAGAAATAAAGCACAAAAACATTTTATTTTTTTTACATCATTGGATTAAATTTCAATTATGAAATTTACTATTAATACAATTAATATATCATGTACTAATCATAGCAAGTTCAACAAATAGAATACTCACCATGCCAACATATCATTTAAACATGAAGTTTAAGCATTCACCAAGGTGCAAGAGAGATCACCCTATCCCTTATTATAATAAAGACAAATGAATATCATTATTAAGTATTAAATCTAAAAAAAAAAACATGACATTAAATAAGATTCAAAACCTAACATGCATAATTAATAAGAACACATATCAACTCACAACATAATCTTAAATTCATCATAATTGTAGAGATCTCATGTATTCATAACATGTGCATATAAATATTACACTTTGAATGATTCAAACCTTTATTAACAAATAATAACCAAATATCATCTTCATTTCTCAAGAGGTGTATCTTATAAATGTTAATTAACAACATATAGAACCATCTATCTATAACTATCAACTATGAAAATCTCCCTCTAGGAGGGGGTAGAGACAAAGGTGGAAACCAGGTTTATATAAATATTTATCCACTTCCCTTGATTTATAGCATGTTTATAGTTGGATACCTTATAAAATATTCTATAAGATTTCATTGTTATATCAATGTGCACCTTTAAGATGATCTCTCCTAATAATTGGTTATATCTTATGAATCTCCATTTTCTAATATTTCATAGAGCTCCTCTTTATCATTGACGTTTGAATGAGTCAATATGATTGACCTTGTTATGAGTACAAACTTATTTAGTGTAAGTACCTTATGTTATGTGTGTGTTCCTTCTACACGGTACTATACTCAGTAAAAATCTAAGGATTTTATCTTAGTGTACACAACCTTGGGGTCAACACTCCACCATACTACATTTTTATTTTTTATTAAATAGGATTAGGTTAGATACATTATTAATTATTTCACATGTGTATTCAAAACTTCTATAAAATTGTTTAACCTATTTATAAAAATTATCCCATCATAGAAAATGGTATGATTATATTGGTATTCATTTCTGAAGCATTCTTGATGAAAACCAAAGGGATATCCAATTCCATTAGATTATATTCTTGGAAATGTGAAATAAATAAAATAATACAAATAGAAATGAGGGGTGGAAATCCTTAAAAAAACATGTGATAATGAATACTAGAGGCAAATTTCATAGAATGTCTCTATATGTACCTAAAGTGTTAGTGTAGGATTTTATTCCATTTAATGGTTTTTCCCTACACATGTTATTTATCTTGCTTATGTGTTATTAGGTAATTAGGGAAGATAATCCCACATGAATGAGGATGTTGGGTCATGCCTATCTTCCACCTCTCTCTCTCTCTCTCTCTATATATATATATATATATATATATATATATATATATAATCTAGGTGGAAGATATATTAAATTTATTTTTATGCAATTATGAATACAAGATTATCTAATTCTAATCTTTCTTGATTTCATTGTTAACAACATAGTTCTTATTTTTGCTTCTGCATTCCTAAAATTTTGATTGTGTTTTTGATTATCTATAGTAAAATATTAGATGATTCCATAATGGTATCATAGTAGTGATATTAAAATGAGCATTGGTTTGTTGTCTTGTTGAAATTATGAGTAAACTTTTGATTTGTATTCTATCATAAATTGTTGAGAAGAAGAAATTTGTAGATCTATGTGTTCATATACATTCTTATGATCTCATTAGCATTTACATATATCCACAAGATTTTTTATTGTTAATACAAGGTATTTTTTTAGATATGAGGGTTTGAATCCTTTGTCTCATTCCATATAAGTTTTTGGTTAGTTTCATTTTAGTGAGCCATTTGGCAACCTCTATGGCATCAATTTTGGCTTTGTTGTAGTGAATGAGCTACATATATCATTACATTATCACTGTAAAATAAATAATATCTAATCTCACTGATCATATTTTATAGTGTATTTTGAAGTTTATTTTAACTTCATGATGGTCTAACCTCGATTCAATGATCTTGCACCCTCACGACCACATTCTTATCATGTTGGCCCAAATATGGTAAATTTCCATCTTTGCAAGCCCCCTTTGACCCATCATGATTTATTAAATAAATAACATAAATATGGCTCACATATTCCCATCCCTATTTTTTTCCAATAATTTTTAGTAAAAAAAGAACATTTAAATTTTTAGTACAATCTTAATTCAAAATAATAGGCTATTAATGGTAGAAAATGAAAACTATTATATCTTTTGATAGGAAATTCAATTTGGATTGCCATTTTTTCTCAAAAGTGAGCATTTTGTGCTCATTCCATTGGATTAATTTTTTCAAAATATCTCTATAATTATAAAGTGCCAAAATCTAGGGGGTTGATTGGAAATAATTTTAGGGGGGTGTTGTGTGTCTCTTTTCATTTCTACAACCAAAAAATTTATTTGACATTATGGATGATAGTTTTATTAGTCCTATAAAACCTTTTAACTATTATTAATATAAATTTAAAATGCAAATCATTTTGAGGAACAAGGGTTTACATCACATAACTATGGGAAATATGATAACCAAATACCGATGCCAAAAGACTTAAATGGTTTAATCATTGTGATGAAGCCTTTGGATTATTATGTCATGTGTCTCATTGTCTTTTATTTCATATTTAATCTTTAAAAAATACTAATGAAGTATGAACCACGCCATAAAATCTCTTTGGGAAGATAGATGTGATGAGAGACCATGAACTAGAAAATGAGCTTATAAGATTAAGTCCTAATAGTTTTGACACCCTACAAGATTTCTTCACCAATTTTAAGCCTTTGAGATTATAGTTAAAATAATGTGGAATAGATAAGAAATATGATCAATTAGTTATTTCTATACTCTCCAGATTAGGTCCATACTATTCTGTGTTTGTCTCTATTTTCCATGCCATAAAATTTACTCTTGGAACTACATGTAAAATGACCTATTTATATTATTTTGTTATTAATTTGATTTAGGAGTAAGAAAAATTAATACATATGGGTACATTGAAGTAATTAAAACCACATGCTCTAATTTTTGAAAATGGGAAATAAAAGGCTTCAAACAACAAAGAGAAGAAATAGACTGAAAATGAATCAAGAGAAGAAGGAATAAAAACATACCCCCTTAAAAATTGCCACTAAAACCTCCTCTTTTAAATATAAACCTAAGAAAGAGAAGGTTAAGTGTGGCTATTTCATGAAAAATGGATATGATGAACACAAGTTTATGAATAAATAGGTTGAGCACCTACCTATATTCTGGAAAAGAATAACATAGTGTTTATGAGTCCATCAAATAGAATAAATCAACTACAGATTATTCTAAGACAAATAAAAATGATAAAGATAAAGTTAAGGGAAAGGCTTTTATAATGGTTATAGCTTTGAATTCTTCATGAGTTATTGACTTGGGTGATTTACACCACATGGGTTCTTCACAAGTTGTGTTATGTTCCTTAGAGACATGTATCATGTATTTTATCACATTGGGTGATGGACACATTGACAATAGTTTCAGGGAGAGGGTATATTGATGTGAATAGAGGAAAATTCACAAATTTTCTATGTGCACCCCCATTTTCATCCAATATCCTATCAATGTACTAGATAATTTACATCAGTAAGGGAATGAGGAGTTGAATTCTTTCCAGATTCTATAGTCATTAGAGAGTTTCATAGTGAATCTATAATGGTATTGGGAATGGTATATCACATGGGTTGATTATAAACCTTCTCAAACTTTTCACCTGATATTTATCCTACTACATTGCTCACTCACATAAATGGGGTAAGCAAACTATGGCATGAACAATTTGGCCACCTTAACTATAACCATTTGAAACAACTCAATAAACATGATATGGTCACAGTTTTTCCTTTTATTAATTTATCTAAGGTTATTTATGAGAATTACATGCTTGGAAAGCATCCTGAAGAGAAATATGATAAGGGAAAATCATGGAGGGTTATACAATAATTAGAGTTAATACATAGTGATGTATCTAGGGCATTCCCCAAGCCATATTTCACTTGGGTTAAGTATGTTCTCACCTTCATTGATTATTTCTCAAGGTATACATGGGGCTACTTCCTTCAACATAAGTCTAAAGTTTTCAATTATTTTCAAGACTAATCTGAGAGTGGATTGTACTCTTGTTGGCTTGTAATAAAATCTGAACAAGTGTTTCTTGGTGGATATATCCCACATTGGGTAAACCACATGAAATCATATCTTCTTGTTGTGAATTTTTATTTCTATTCTTTATGTATCTTTGTTCATATCTCTTATTATTATGATTTTGTGAAATTATTTTTACATTAATTTCTAATTTATTCCTAACATGATTTGCAACATATAGTTTCATATAGTCCTCAATATAATGGTATTTTAGAATATAATAACCAATCCTTAAATGATATTTATAACTACATGATATACTCTAAATCACTGACACCTCAGTATAAAGAAGAGGCAATCAATTGTGATTGCTAAATTTAGAACTAGGTTCTTCATAAAGCCTTGAAAGGAATCACCCCTTTTGAAGTTTAGAACAATAAAAAACCCATAATTGAGCATTTCAATGTCTTTAGATCTCTAATTATGGCACACATACATAAAAATATATGAAAGGGTATGGAACCTTAGAGTAAGCCTTGCATCTTCATAGGTTACCTAGATGATGTTAAGGGATCTCAAATTCTTCATTTAACCACATATGAGGTGTTCATCAAGAGAAGTGTTCACTTTTAGGAGAGTCCCTTGAACTCAACACTTGATAGTTATACAAATTCATTAGACTCACTTGGATTTGATGATCCTTCTAATGATTTAGATCATCCTAAGTACATCCTAAAGGTTGGGGAAATTTATTCTAGTTTAGATAGCCTGAATAGTGATGATGATTCATATTCATCCACATCTATCCACACTAAAAAGGATGAGGATTAATCACTTGACTCACCTAATTATGGTCCTCTTTGGGCTAGGCAGACACTATAGAGCAAAGGCACACGGGTTGGGGATCCTTCACATATTAATTGGACATGTTTAGAGTTTTAGTGGGCCACACAATTATTACACATTTACCTTTGATCCATAGAATTTTTAGGAGGCATATGAAATTCTTGAGTGGGGCATTACTATACATGAGGAGTTTAGTTACTCGATTAGGAATGACACTTGGGATTTACACACCTTCATAAGGGAAGTAATATAGTTCAATGTAGATGGATATATCAAACAAAGTATGTAGCAAATAGGTCAGTTGATAGGTTCAAATCATGATTTATCACACAAGGTTTTTTATAAGTGCCTAACATTGACTACACCAAGACCTTTTCACCATTTTAAAAGATGAACTCTATTAGACTCAATATTACCATTGTTATAGCTCATCACTATGATGTCATTAAATGGATGTAAAGAATTCATTATTTATTGGTGACCTTAAGGAGGATATTTACATGGTTAAGCCATAATACTTTGTTGATGACTCTTCCTTAATATGAAAACTTTGGAAATTTATCTATGGCATCAAACATGCCTCTCAATCTTGGTATTAAAAGATGGATTCCTTCCTTCTCTCATTAGGATTCACTATATTCCATTATAATCCAAACATCTACTTCATGAAATAGGATGATTCAATTTTGATTATGGTCTTATATGTTGATGATGTATTGATTAAATGGAGTTATTCATCATCTATTAGATTAGTGAAAGAAGATATCCATGATATATTTTCCATGACTAATTGGGGTTTGTTGCATTACTTTCATGGGATCCATATTTTATATCCTAAATCGAGGGTCACCATTGTACAACCTAAGTATGATCTCAATTTACTTTATCATTTTTAAATGGTTTATTATAATAAAAATTTGACTCCTTTTATATCTAGATCCAAGCTTGAGGGTAACTATTTTACACCATTGGTTGATGCTACACTGTGTAGACACTTAGTTTCAGCCACTTTTGTGCCTAAACCAGCATTCAACTTAATTTCAAGAAAATAATGCAACATAAGCCTAAAATTTTCCTAAATTGCCTAATTTCATTTGTGTAAGGGATTTAATTTCCTAAAAATGTGATGAGGCTAGTTTATTTGATGTATTACCTTTTATGCACCAAAAACCTAGTTTAGTTTTAACCTAGTCAAATTATAACCTAGTAATTTGAAACTTTTATCCTGTTAAACTATTAATTAAAAACATTAAAAACAATTACCAAAAGCCATAAATCACTAAATGAGATTAATTACATTTAAAATCTTAATTAACTTGCCTAAACAAAAATTTCAAATCAAATTAGGGACTTTCATTTATTTAAAAAGGAATTTTTAGCCAAATATGAAGTCAAAGGTCAAAAGAGCTAATAAAGTGATATATTATTTCTTAAATATTCCAAAATTATGATTCATACCCTAAAAATTTCTAGAGTGAGTTATCATGCCTCACAAATATCTGAAGTTGAGGTGTCAAGACTTTATGAGTGCTTTAAACCAACCCAGGGTTAGACTAACTCAACCTAGGTTACTTTAGACTCAACCAAAGCTAAAATTTAGCCTAACCTCCCTAGGGTTATAGTTAGTTCTTATAGATATAAATATGAGTTCCCACACCATATGATAAAAAGCTTTTATGTGTAAGCTTATTCTACTAGAATAACTTCAAGAAGTCATTGAGAGTAGTGTTATAATAGTTAATTTATGCCAAGCTTCACACCAAGCCACAAGTGAACATTGGATTGATGATACCACTATTGAAAAACATTTTAAGAATATTATAATCATCATAAACTGAGCATGAACATAATTATGCCAATAAGTAAGCATCAAATTTGAGAATGAGGTAAATTATTTATGTTTTTTATATCTATTTTGTGATCTTTCTTATTATGTTATGCTCTCCCTAGTTCTTAGGCAAGAGTGTTTATTCCTAGTGTATTTTTATGATTGGTTTTTGTCATTTGGACTAACAAGGGGCTAATCTATGTTTTATTTACTCTTCAAACACTTAAGATACATAATGGTATGCCCATTGGGACCACACATCCTATATGACAAAGGAAAATGATATTATAACCTTATTTTTTTGAAAAAATTCATTTAATTATTCAAGTTTAGAGTTTTAGACTTGAAATTAATGTCATTATATTTTTGAGTAATCAGTGCATGCAATAAAAAATGCATCATGTCTATGGATTAATCCTAGATCAGATAAGATAGATCACACCTTCACTTCTGATTAGGATACACTTATTAAGTGGAAGCATGACCAATATGGGGATCTGCTAGACCTAGTTAGGGGATCACTTGTATCACTTATCACAACACATCATACTAAGAAGGGTTCCAAAGCCTACAGTCTAACACAATTGCAAAATAAACCTAATGAAGTCTTAAGTTTTAAAACATTCACTCTATATGAATAACAAGAAATTAGAATCTAATCTAGTGCACGCCAAAGATTATGACACAAAGTGGGGGTAAGAAGTTATAAAATAAACATGTATAGGGAACTTAAATTAAAGTAAGTATGATTATCACCCTAATACATAACATATGAAAGATAGTATTATTCTAGCCAACACTTATGCTACTTATATCTACTAAAAGAGGGGCAAACAAAGTTAGAATATACTTACCTGAATATGAACCCATCGAGAGTCAATCTCTCCCTTGTCCAAAGGGGCTTTGCAAGATGTTATTGTGGTTCATAAATATAAATTTTTAAGGCCAAAGCATCCAAGACCTATCCACAAGACTAGATTATCCAAATAAAAAATCTAAGCTAAGTCTCCTCAAGTAGAATGGTGGAAGAGCAAATTGTGAAAAAGCATGATCAAATAATAACTCTTGATTGCTTATATTAATAATGATTGAAATGATCTTTTATATATAGGTATATCTTTCCCTAAATCTTTCTAGGAATGTCAGCTATTTGGGGTTGACCCAGTTAACCCAATGTGTTTTTAGGGATAATTTACCAAATCTAAGCTATGTCGACTAAAGGGATAACAAGATAAGAAAGTAAATCATACCCCTAAACTGTACTAGGTCAACCTAGTCAACCTAGGAAAACTAATAGTCTAAAAGGATTTTAAGACAAGAAAAGGAGGAATGGAAGAGGAAAAGACTAGAGGATTGCTCAAGGGAGGAGAAATAGCTTTGGGAATGGTTTTGGGATCTGTTTGGATTGGTAATAATGTGGAAATAAGGGAAACCAATCCTTCAAAGCACCAAAGGTCTACCCACCCCTTTCATGGTACACCCCTTAGGGCATGTACTTAGAGAGATTGAGTCTTGATGGGTTCTTACAAGATGTAAAACATCAGTATTCAATAAAAGTTAAAAATATTATGTGTATATATATAATCCACTTGAAGCTCATCACATGTCACTAAGGTGTAATAGGGGATGGTGCTTCTATAAAAAAACATAAGGACACACACAACATTGATGATAAAAAAAAGTTGCATTATTTTAAAGAAAAAATAATTAAAATTAAATGACTGAAAGGAAAACTAATCTAAAAATTAAATGCAATGCATACTTTGACTTACCTTTATTGTAGGATGGTTATTTTTTGTGTTGTTAGTTTTGATTTTAGAGGGTACAAAAACTACTTTTGACAAACCCAAGAATACAAGACTAAAGAGAAAAGACAAACACAAGAATATCCAAGATAGCTGGTGATATGAGGATTAGATGTGCTTTGGAAATTTAGCAAGTTAGGGTGATAGGTGTTATATTATACCAAATGACCAAGTTAAACAACAAGAGTAAATCGGGTAATAAAAAAGAGGCTACTAAAGATTGAAAAACTTAGACAATCTATCCTTAAGTAAGCAAGGCAAACTCACCAAGTCAAACTAAGCACACATGTCAAATAGGGTGGTAAAAAAAATGGAAAAAAACTAAACAAAAATGGTAAAACATTGATGAGTGAGTAGTAACAATCCACATCTCAATCATCAATGGAAAAAAGATGCATAAAAGGGAAAATACCATTGTTGAGTGAGAAGTAACAAGCCAACCACACTCAATAATGGAAAAAGGGTACAAACTCAGGTGTCCATAATAATCAGAAAATAAAATCATGATACATGGTAAAATAAAAGTAAAGTAAGTTTAGTAAATATAAAATTATGGTGTAAATAAAGAAGAATCCATAGTGTTTGAACATGTTGTATTTCTCTAAGGATAGATAAAACTGAAACAAAGTAGTGCTCGCATGATTTTAAAAGGTAAAGAAGAAGGAATTAAATAAGAAGGGAAAATATATTTGGAATCACAATTTGTCTATCAAGGGGGGAAAATGAAATGGGTGGAGGGGAGAATGAAGGAAAACCCAAGGTAGAGTAACTCTTTATCAAAGTCAAGACACTTAAATTAGGTTTGTCAAAACAAGAAGACATTCAACCTTAAGGACTATGAATAACTCCTAGTGACACAAGTCTTGGGTCAAAAAATAGAGTATATATATCATCCCATAAAGGCTATATGCATGAAAATTAAAATGGACCTACCTCCCCATGATGTGTTCCCCATTCTTCAGGACCCCTTATAGAGATATCAATCTACTACAAATATTGGATACTTGCATGAGAAAGTAGGTAACACCACAGAGTTTGTTTAATTCCCCTTTTCCAATCTACTAGCCTACCATAACCCAAATCACCTCAACTCTATGTGAGGCTAGCTATGGAGTTTGAGCTTTGATTAGAGATAGGAGATGTGCTTATAATCACATCTTTTGGTGTGAATTTAACTTTTGAGATTTGTATGTTACCTTTTATATATCATTGCATTTTGATTCAAATGATTTATCTTTTAACTTTTTTGATGGATTTTTCCATTCTCCCTTCATATAGACTTGGAAAACCAAACATGGGTGCTAACGATGAATTCCATTTGAAAACATGGGACAAGCTTACTAAGAGAGAGAAACTTCAAAGAGAATGGGGTCTAAAAGTCTCATAAATCAGGGTGAAATAAAAGTGTTATCTTGACTTCAACCTTGTTTTATCCAATACAAAGATGAAAAGAAGGGGAAATCAATAGCAATGACACATGGAACAATATAAATTACCTCAAATCATAAAAATTTAACAAAGGGAAAAGAGGGATACAATGACATAAAAGTGTGATTCCTTATCATGAGAGAGAGAAATGGAGGAAAGCATGCTAACATAGATTGTTTGTGCAAATTTTATCTAGTAAAAGAAGCAAAAGCTAAAGTTTGAGAACAAGGATGAAGAACATGAAAAGATGATAATTATATGAGGATGGCTAGGTCCTATCCATGGTCTTACAAAGTAACTCATAAAAGAGAGACCCACAAGGGTGTTGATAAGCAAGAGAAAAAGAAAAACCCAAAGGATGCCAAAATAACATTAGCAAGTAGCAATAAGAAAAGAAATAGATAATAGATGGTGGTTTTTTTAGTAATGATGGGTCATATCCATGATATTAAAAAGAAACTCACAAAATAAAAACCTAAGGGGTATGAAAAACAAGAGAAAATGCAAGAAGATAAAGAAGACTATGGTAACAAATGACCAAAAGGGAGGACTAAAGGTTTATAAAAGGAAGGAAATTACTATAGAGGGAGAGTCCCATGATTAGGCAACTTAAATTTTTTTTTAGATAGATATAGATAGAAAACATGACAAGAAGGAAATTTTTAGGCAAAGTACTTTATAAGGAATTGATTTTTAGTTAGCTCTTTGAAAATGATAAGTCGTAGGACCAAGAATGTATTTAACTAAATATGGGCCCCACCATTTTTTGGCATATTTGCATTCTTTATCATGGGTGTAATCTAATTTAAGTACAAGATCACCAACATTAAAAGTGTGGACTTTAACACATGTGTTATGTTGTTAGGCGATGTGAGCCTTATATTGGTGGTTATGTTATAAGGTGAAAAGATGACATTCATCAAGAAGATCAAGGGCATGAAGGTGAGCTTCACATAATTATTCATCAAGAATAATGTCATGAAGAGATATACAAAGAGAGGGAAGCTCAACTTCTAAAGTAAAAACCAACTTAGAACCATAGACTAATGAGAATGGAGTTGCCTTAGTGGCAGTGCGTATGCTAATCTGAAAGGCCCAAAGTGTAGGGTAGATATGAATATGCCAATCCATGCAGGTTTCATGAATTATCATTTGGAGAATTTTATTGGTATCCTTAGCTTGACCATTTTATTATAGATGATAAGGCATGGAAAACTTGTGATTGATCTTGAATTTATTACAAAGTTGTTTAACATGTTTATTTTTGAAATTACCACTATTGTCAAAAATGATGGTATGGGGAATGCCAAAGCAAAAAATAATTTGGTTAAGAATAAATTTGGAAATGGTAGGACAAGTTATGTTAACAAGGGGAATGGCTTCTACCCACTTGATAATATATTTATTAGTGGTGATGATAAATATATGCCCATATTGGGAGCAAGGAAGTTTACCAATGAGATTGAATCCCCATGTGGAAAATTGCCATGGAGACTCAATAGTTTGAATCTCAAAAGGAGTCAAATGGATAAGATCATTATGAATCTGATAAGGAATGAATTTTTTAACATATTTCATTTTATATTTTTCAAAAGTATGCCAAAAGTAACCCATACATAAGCATTTGCATGTTGTATCATGTCTACTATAGTGACCATCATAAATGTTTCCATGTGCTTATTCAAGAAGAGGAAGGACCTCATATTTCATAATAGAATGGAGAAAGGTACCTTCAGTGTTGTGATAGTAAAGGATTTTATGTTGAAATACATTCTTGAAACCTTGTTTATGAATGTGTGTCTTTTCATGAGATTCTAAATTAGGAGGATAAGTTTGGTGTTCTAAAAATTGAATGATGTCGTTATACCAAAGGCTTTGTCTAATGATAATAGCCTCAATATGACAAATAAGATAATTAGATGGTTGAGTTGAAGATGGAGATTTTATTATCTAGATAATAAAAGAAGGATAAAAAAGAACTTGGTGTGGATGAAATAGAGAAATTGAAGAGGTAAGAGAATCAACAATAGAGTTTTGATCTTTAGGAATAGGATTAATAGTGAAAGAGATAAAATCCTTAGTGAAAGTGGTTATAATTTGATGATAGGTAATAAGGTTTTCACTTTTACATTGATAGTCACCATTAACTTGATGGAAAATAAGTTGAGAATCACCTAAAGCATGAAGGTATTGAATGTCTAAATTAAAAGCAGCTTGCATGCCTAAGATAAGATCTTCGTACTTAGTTATATTGTTTGTGACATCAAAGGTGAAATAAAAATCTAAAGGAATGATTTTAGTGAGAGGACTTGGGAGAATGCAACCTACCCCAATTCCTTGAAGGCATTTAGCACCATCAAAGTGAAGGGTCCAAGTATCCACATGTAAGTCAATATTGATTTCAAGGATCTCCTTGATAACTACCTTTGGTTTAGTAGAACCAAAGGGAATGGAAGATTCTTCAAGATTATTGGCTTTACGATCAGTGATAAAGCTCTAAAAATAATCTTTAAGAGAGATAGCTTGATTAAGACCTTCAATGTAAAGAATATTTTCATCTAAAAGGTCATCTTGAAGGGAAAAAGTGGCCGGAATGGGAACTACAACAAGTTGATCAGCTATGATTTTCCCTTTAACAACTTATTGAGTGATAATACAAAGATTGAATTCCATAACAAGGACCATTTATTTGCCAATTATATCTCTAAGAAGAAAGGATTTGAAGAAGAAATGATGGAGGGGTCAGAATGAACAATGACATAAGTAGTTTAGTAAAGCATATAATGATGAAACTTTTCAACCACAAAATAGATAATGATGCAATCATGCTCAATTTTGGTATAACATGTTTCATAATTGATGAGGCCTTGACTAATATAGTCGATAACATACTCTCTTCCCATGTCATCTTTTTGGGAAAGCATTTCCCCAACTAAAATAGGTGTGGAAGAAGTATATAGAATCAAAGGTTTATAATTGGAAGGAGGATGTAGTGTAGGTGGATGAATCAATGATTCTTTCATGTTATCAAAGGATTTTTGGCATGGATCCATCCATTCTAAAGCAATATTTTTCTTGAGAAGGGAATTAATGGAGTGAATTCGATATGCCATTTTGGGGATGAATCATCTAATTACACTAAGCTTGCCTAGATAAGTACAAATGTTAGGAATAGAATGAGGAATAGGAATGTTGATGATAACACTCATTTTGGTAAGATCAATGTTGATGTTATGGACAGAGACTAAAAATCCTAACAATTTGCTAGATTTGACTCCAAAGACACATTTATAAGGATTAAGTATAACTTTATATTTAAGGAGGCGATCAAAGATGATAACAAGATCAAAAACATGATTCTTATGATGTTTAGATTTAGCAATAAGATCATCTACATAGGATTCAATAATTTTTTGAATGAGATTGTGAAATATGTGAGTCATTGCATGTTGATAAGTAGTTCTAGCATTCTTAATAATAAAAGGCATTTTGACATAGAAATAGGTTCCCCATTCCATGGTAAAATTAGTCCTATGTTAGTCTTTGGGAGCGATATGAATATGATTGTATCCTGAGAAACCATCCATAATAGATAACAATTTGTAATTAGTCATGGAATTGATGATGGCATTTATTAAAGGTAAGGGAAAATTTTCCTTAGAAGAAGCAATATTAAGATTGTGAAAATAATATAAATGTGAATAACCATAGTGACTTTCTTACAAATGGGAAAATTTTTGGACACCCATTCAGAATAATCCACTAGTTTGATAAATTTAGCATTGAGTAATTTGATGATTTATTTATGGAATAAGGTTTAAACTTCAAGTATAAATTTTCTTTACTTTTGGCATATAGGCTTGGCATCAAGATAAGTAATGATGTTATGCACCACTATGATAGGCTCAATGCCAAAAATGTCCTCATAAGACCAAGCAAAAGCTTCATGATATTTGTCAAAGAATAAGCAAAAATTATCATATTCTATAGGTGAAAGCTTAAGAGAAACTGTAGTCAGCTAAGGAAAATATGGGGTACTATATTCAATACGAGTGTTTTCTTTAATAAGTATGGAATTACCATCTTGAAAGTGATATGG
Source organism: Torreya grandis (assembly GCA_037957365.1). NCBI lineage: Eukaryota > Viridiplantae > Streptophyta > Pinopsida > Cupressales > Taxaceae > Torreya > Torreya grandis. The sequence goes on along the minus strand of JARHVA010001915.1, from coordinate 714,589 downwards.
TGCATTAGTCAAGGCTTAAATTGGATTTATTTTAGGTTCAATTTTAGTGATGAAGTTGTTGAAGCAAAGAGTTTTAGTTTTGAAAATTCTGAGTTTATGATGTTGTCAAGGAAGTTGAGGTTATTGAGCATAGATTAACTCAAGAATAGCTTTGTCACTAGGCAAGGTAGGAAGAGGACCATAATATTTGACATCTACTTTAAGATCAATTAATTTCCATGGCTATCATATTTAGAATGAATCTAATAGACATCAGTTGCCTTGGCATCAAGTGTAATGTCAGGAGTAGAAGTAGTTGGAATAGAAGAGATTGGTATATTGGTGGATTCAATGATGGGAGAAGGATTGGATTGCATGATTGGATCCAAAATGTTAGGAACTTCTAAAGGTTCAGAAGGCATAATTTGTTCCACCACCCAAGAAGTATCAATAAGAGGAGGATTGATGGGAGGCACATGACCCTCAAAATCTAAGGTGCGATTAAAAAAAATGGTATGCACATCCTGATTAAAATCATGAATTTGGGATAAAGTATTTTTGTAATGCTAGACATCCAAATCTCTAGATTGAGCTTGGGCCATGATATAGTTAGCTTCATATGTTGGATAAATCATACAAGGTTGAGAATCAGGGGGAGTTTTAGAAGGTGAAATATTAATGATATTAAATATATGAGGAGACATGATGAGAAGATCTTGAAATAATTTAGTCACTCCAAAATCATTACAAGTAAAGGCATCTTTTGGTAAATAAGGCTCTTGAGCATTGCATGAAGGGGGAAAGTTGGTAATCTCATCAATGAGAGGAACAATATGGTCTCTTGGTAATAGAGAAGGAAGAAGCCATTACGAGATATATGGAGAAACTTAGTAGTATTGCAAGTGTGTTGAAATTCATTGGGCTCATCATCATTAGAATCTGCAAGAGTAACTTGTAGATCAGGACTCATGTTGATGAACTCAGGTAAAGGAGCATTGTCATTCTTAGGATTTGTAGGAATACAATAGTGAGGTTAATATTAGGAAGTTAGATACTCCATGGATTGAGATCAACTTCATGCTTGTATTGTTTTCCATTATGTAAGAATTTAATACATTGACTATCAGAAGAAGTAATAACTCTCATTCAATGGGTCCATGGATGACCAAGAAGGATGTTGTAAGATAAAGAGAGATCAAGGACCATATTCTTGGTTTGAACAGTTTTAAGTCCTATGGTTAATAAAAGTCAGATACAACTAAGTGGATTTTGATTAGTATTATCAAAACCATGACAAGCGAGACAAGTTTACTTAAGATGATCTTTGCTATAGCCAAGTTATTATGTAAGCCACAAAGATGTCACATTAATACTAGAGCCTTCATCAACTAAGACTTTTCAGATAAGAGTGGTATTAATGTCTATTTTAATAAAGAGTGGTGGATCATTGGCTCAAAAAAGAATTTTATTATTGATCATGTCCTCTTCAAGGAATTCAATGGAAGGTTTGGAATAGGGACATGAGGTTTCAATGGTGTTCATATTAGTAGGTTGAGAATCAAGAGAAGGTGGTTCTTCATCAATGGAAGATGGATCTTCAATTTCTTGAAGTTGTTTCATAAGAAATTTCTAATTATAGGACAAAGTGCAAACCAACTCCATAAGAGGAATTTTATAAGGCATAGAGTGGAGTTATTCAAGAAAATTACAATGAGATTTAGAAGAACCAACACGAGGTTTAGAAGGTAAATTAGTTTTAGAAGGTATAAATATGATTAGAGTATTGGAAGGAGGAAATTATTCCTTGGGTGCTTCTGAATCAATATTGGTGGTGGTATTATATTTAAGAAGTTTTTCTTCTAAACATGGATTTTTAGGCTTGGTAACAAGATCTTTGTGAGATAGTTTATGATGATAATTGACCTTGGCAGTGTTGACATATTGAGAGTTGTTATAGTATTGGTTGTAATTGGCATCAATGGCACAAAAATCCTTGACATTTTCTTGATTATTATAAGAATATTGTTGGTTATTAGAGGTAAAATATTTGAAAGTTTGTCATTTTTCACAATCAATAGTGTATTCTTGATGACAAAGTTTAATCATAGCTTCATGATTGAATGAATCACCAAGCATATATGAGATAACAAATTTATTGAGCCCTTTATAAGATTCATGAGAAATCCCAATGTTGGCATGGAACTAGTAAAAGAGATTAGGGTCATACCACTTAGGAGGAGCATTGGGATAGATGATAGGTTTTGAGGGTGGTAAAAATTATTTTATTTGTTGCACTGAAAGAGGTGCATAAGAAGGTGAAGGAATATCTATCTTGGAAACTCCTTGTTTGGTTTTTATGGCATTACTAGTGATATAATTATAGTTTTGGAAGGATCTTTTAATAATTTTAGGATTAGGTTCGAATTGATTCATAAGAAAATCTTGACGCTTAGTTTGATCAAGAACTTCATTAATTGTTTGAAGAGCAAAGGTTCAAACCTTATATTGAAGAGTAGGAGTTAAATTCAAGATTATCATCATTCATGTTATGATCAACTTTATGAGCTAAATAATTCCATCTTTGGATAAAGTTATGATTTGATTCAGTTGGAGATTGCTTAGCATTGATAAAATGGCTAAGACAATTTTTGGGAAGATCATTATGTTGAAACTCTTTAACCAAAAGATTAACCAAATCTTCAAGTTGTCAAATAGAATGTTTTGGTAGTTGATTATACCATTCTAATATATCACTGGTAAAAGTTTTGACTAATATTTTAGTAGTGGCTAAGGTATTAGTTTGGATCCACTCTTTATAAGTATTGCCAAAGGCTTTAAGAAATGAGGCAAGGTCCTTAATCCCATCATATTTGATAGTTGAAGATATGTTACCAATATCAATGTAAATAATGAAGGGAGTTAAAGGATCATTTTGAATGGTTTGAAGCATCTTGTTATTCATTATGGGTTGAGAAATAACATTACCCAAGGCATCCCTAAGAGGTGGAGGAATATAATTAGGATTAGCTTGACTATGAATAGTTGGAGTTTGATTAGAGACATTGATTAGGTGTTGTTGAAGTTGCATCATTTGTTAGTATTAGAATTTTTCATAATGTTCATTTGTTGATTGACTTGGGCTAAAATTTGGGTTGTATCATGAAGTGGGTTGGTGTTTGTAGGAGTACTCCCCATATTGGTATTAGGAGGAGGATTTCTAGAAGAAGGATTAGTGGGATTGTTAAGTAAAATTATATCAATCACTCCCACATTAGTTTGAATATTTTGAGAAGTTTCTTGGTAAGTATAGAAAGGATCAAATACATCAACTTCATCTTGAGGTGTTATTTGCATCATATTGCAGTTCATTGATGGAGGAGAAGAGGTGCCTTAAGAGTGATTGTGCTCTTGGGAGGAAAAGAGATGAAGAAATGAACATCCCATATAGTACTTAAATGGATTCAAGATATCCAAGAAGATTATGATAGGAGACTTCATTTTGACTAAAGAGAGATGAACATAATGCAAAGTTATAAGGATAAGGAACTAGATCAATAAATAGGGAAAGCAAGAAATAGTTTAGGGTTAACTAGGTCAATCCATTATAGAAAATAGGGCCTTAAACTATACAGGGTCAAATGGGTCAATATAGTATAGTGAATAAAGGTAGGAAAAGATGGAAAAGGTGTTACAAAATGTATAGGGTCAACTGGGTCAATCTAGTACAATGAATAGGGGATGAAAACACACTGGGTCGATCAAGGATAGTAGATAGGGAGAAAGAATAGAATGATAACAAGTTATGCATTGAAATAATATAATTTTTATAGACAATCTAGGAAAGAGTTGAAAGGAAACAGACAATCAATTGGATTAACATTGGCCAATCCAATTAAGGCACACAAAATAAAACCTTGCACTAATGTTGGATAATGCAAGTTTTTGCACACATAATTGAGAAAAGGGAAAGCAATCAACTTGAAAATTAAAGAGATAACTAATTGGTCAACCTAATTATTTATTAGATTATTAAGAATGATTTTAAATGTGATTTAAAGTAGGCTATACACAAGGTATTAGATAGTAATCTAAGGATGGTTTAAATTAGTTTGGGATGGAAGGGATTATAGTGGAAATCATACAAGCTTGGTATTGGGGTCTACCCCCTCACTTCACACATAATAATGATAAGGGTGTCAGGTGCTTAGCTAAAATATACCATTAACCATACTTTATACTTGACTAGAGCATCAAGTTGGCTTCGCCATTGGTGATGAAATCTAAGTAGGTTGGCCTCAGGTAGATAAGGTGTTAAAGTGATTTTTAATGTTTTTGTGATTTGGCCATGTGTGCATAAAGTAGAAATAGTGAAACTAAATTATTAATTGAAAAATCCCCTAATTAGACTATGTGTATTATTCTAACATGCAACCAACATGAAAAGAAATATGTGAATTAATTACTAATAGATAGGAGGTTAATTTTAAACTTGAAATAAGGTATAGTGTTAACACTATATGCATAAAATATAGAATAGGTTGACAAGGTTAAACCTATACTATATAAGCAAGGTCTAAAAATGAACTAGGTCGATAGTGTCAATATAGTTATTTTAGACAACACACAAAACATAGAATTGGGTCGGCAGTGTTGATCCAGTTGACTGTGTAAGGGTAGTTTTGAAGACTACAAAATATGAAATAAAAGATAGAAAATAAAGAAACAAAAAAGTATAAAGGAACCTTGGTGGATCGGATATGCAATAAAGGATATTATTGGTTTAGAACCTGGAAGTATGCTTGAAAAACCTTAAAATTAGGTTAATAAAATCAATCAAATTATAGAGAAACCTAATAAAAAAGTGTTAAAACTATAAGGGTTAAACTAGGTCAACCTAGTAGGTTGAAATAGGTGTCTAGAAGGATAGAAATGTGTACTTAGTCAACTGGGTCGATCCAATTGCCTATTCTTGCAAACCTACACATAGAGAAAAAAGTTGGGTTAACATAATTGATCAAGAATATCAAAATATATGATCAAAATGATGATCAAAATAAATAAAATAAATGAATGAAATAGTGAACAAATCCTATAAGGGTTAGTTCACATTGGGTTCACTAGACTGTATGCAATCAAAAATTCATCATGTCTATGAATTAATCCTATATTAGATAAGATAGATCACACCTACACTTTTGATTGGGATACACTTGTTAAGTGAGAGCATGAATAATATGGGGATCTGATAGACCCAATTAGGGGATCACTTGTATCACTTGTCATAACACATCATGCTAGGAAGGGTTCCAAAGCCTACAATATAGCATAATAATACAACAACCCTAATGGAGTCCTAAGGTTTAAAACATTCACTCTATACTAATAGCAAGAAAGTAGAATCTAATCTAGTGCACAACAAAGCTTTTGGAACAAAGGAGGGTTAGAAGAAATAAAATAAACATGTATAGATAATTTCAATTAAAGTAAGTATGAATAATACCCTAATATATAAAATATGAAAGATAGTATTATTTGAGCCAACACTTATGCTACTTTTATTACTAAAAGAGAGGAGAATAAAGGTAGAATATACTTACTTGAATGTGAACCCATCTAGAGCCAATCTCTCCCTTGGCTAAAAGGGCTTCACAAGAGGTTTTTGTGGTTTGTAAGGGTAAATTTTTAAGGCAAAAACATCCAAGACCTATCCACAAGACTAGATTCTCCAAATAAGAAACCTAAGATAAGTCTCTTCAAGTAGAATGGTGGAAGAGCAGATTGTGAACAAGCATGAGTGAATAATAACTCTTGATTGCACATATTAATAATGACTAAAATTATCTTGTATATATAGGCAAATCTTTCTTTAAATCCTTTTAGGAATGTCGATTATACAGGTTTGACCCAATCGACCCAATGTGTTTTTGGGGACAATTTACCAAATCTGAGCTAAGTGAACCGAAGGGCTAACAAGCTAAGAAAGTAAAGCATACCCCTAAACTATACTAGGTCAACCCAATCAACCTATTACAATTGACAATCCAAAATAAGTTTAAGACAAGAAAAGGAGGAATGGAAGAGGAAAATACTAGAGGAATACTCAAGGGAGGAAAAATATTTTAGGGAATGGTTTTGGGATTTGGCTAGATTGGTAATAATGTGGAAATAAAGAACAACAATCCTGCAAAGCACCAAAGGTCTACCCATCCCTTTCCTAGTGCACCCCTTAGGGCATGCACTCAAAGAGATTGAGTCTCGATGGGTTCCTACAAAGATGTGAAGCATCAGTATTCAAATAAAAGTTCAAAATATTATGTGTATATAATTAGCATCTTCATTCTATATAATAGAGGCTTCACCAATCATGTGTTTATTTGAGATCTTTATTTGTGTAGAAATAATAACTTTGAATTGACAGATTTGACCTACTAAATGACAACTTCTCTCTAAAGAATCAATGGTTTCAACCTTACTAAATAACAACTTTATTAGGTAAATTTACACTATGTTCACCCTTTTTTTTGTAGTGGCTTCACTTGACCTAATCAATGGTTTCACCCTACTAAATTATGGATTTGAGAAAGCTGCTCTCCATGTCTATACCTCAAGAGTTGTTGAATTTCATTGAATTAGGTTTTAGAAGACCTAGAACTATCATGTAATAGGTTTTTGTAACCATTTTTTAATAATGATCCCTTAGCCATTTTATTTTTACCAATTTTGGTTGGTGGTAGAAATTTTTTGGGTAATAATACATACTCACCTCTTAATATCTAATCAGGTGATTCGAACAAGAACTTTATTTAGATATTCACCATGCCAAACATCTAAGTATTTCTAGTGAGGTTGGGAGATATTTTTAAAATTATAAAAGGCATGTTGGCACCATCAAAAATAAAGTTTACATTAGCACCCAAATAAACAAATCAAATAGAGCACTATGCTAGAGGACTAGATGTACATTTTAATATGGGGTAGGAGATGGTGTTGAGAATATTAGGGAATAGAGGCATATGCCAAAGATATATAGAGAAAAGTGCTTGGTAGAAAATGCAAGGAAGCACATGGAAGTAATAGAAAAATATATAAGAAAGAAGGCATGTCAACCAAGTCAAAGAGCTGAACAAGAAAGGAACAGTGTCATGTTAGGGCATAAGGAACAAGGTATTATTAATTAACCATATTGATGGATAGGAATGATGATGGTTGAGTTGACATACATTGGGACTAACAAAATCTAAGGCCTGATCTAAATTTATTTATGTTAGAGTTGAATGGTGAAGGAAGTGACTCAACTAAGAAAGGATAAGCATGTGAAGGATTGAGGCATGTGCAAGATCAGCCACATGTTAGAAGTTATAAACTTTGAATCATGACTTGGATAAGCTACCATATGCTTAGGTATAAATAGGTGATGGTATGGATATCTATTAACCTATCAATTGGATATTCTATTCACTCTTTTTAGACCTATAAATATGAATGGAATGGATGGCCCATGGTACAAATTAATAAAAATGGAGCAAAAGTAGGAGAGAACACTAAAATCTTAAAAAGCTAACCCTGAGAGGCTTTCTACCTAAGAGATAGAAAATAAATCCAATAAGAGAGAAAGGAGGAAGGTGAAAATTAGGCCAAGAGGGTTGAAGATTTAGAGTTTGGATATGAGGAACCATAAAGAAGGATCCAAAGATGTCACACTACTCTATGGACATATCTCAGTTGATTTTAATAAGGATATAGAATGGAATATACCCTTTTATTAGGATACAGTAAGAAAATTAGATACCTCCAAGAAGTAGGAGGAGAAAGAAAGAGCCCATTTATTAAAGGAAGGAGTTGAGCATAAGATAACTTTAGATGGAGTTATGGGCCTCCATAAAGCATGAATGAGTAGAGGATAGATAGTGTCAGAGAAGATGTAGATGAATTAAAAGGAGCACACACCTGGAACTGATTTGAAACAATATATAAATTGGATCAAATTTGGTTAGTGTAAATGCATGATAAAGGAATTTCATCATACCATGACCCAAGGATATGTGCAGTGGTGTTGTGTAACTAGAGGAACTAAGGACTTTGAGTAGATTATTAGGGGGTAAGTTAAGAAAATAATACCAGATAGTTATTTGATACTATTCCAAGTCACATTTATAGATTAATTGAGATAGAATATTAATTCTATATAGGATAAGGCCAGGTAGGATGAAATGAGATAACCCACTAAAAAGTTTTCCTTTATTTTGAGGAAGCCCTAATGGCACACTATGAATAATATATGCTTGTGCAGTTGCATGGAGATAGATATCCCTCTCTAAATATATCTATTTGAGTGCTCATTACCCTTAATAATTGGCACCTATCCCAAAGACATCAGGAGTGAGATTCAAGTGATTAAAAGCATGTGGTAGCATATAACTTCATAGAAAGATGCACAAAGAAAGGTTACTAAAAAGTGTAACCTATAAAATAGGTGATAAAAAAGGATGAATACTCCTTTAGAGGGAGCTAAAGGATGTAACACTTAGACCCTGGCATAAAATAGTCAAAGGTTGTAATCCTAGAGTAGTTATACTACTTGTCAAAAAATAACTTGAGACAAATGAGGAGATGTAAAAACCTACTAGGCAGTAGAGGAAATGGGAAGGTATGAGGAAAATTTTACAAAAAGGAAAGTGTATCAAGAGGAGTCATGAAGATAAGGCTTTCAAAACTGGGTAACTCTAGCTGAATTACTTTTTTATAATAAAACTTTGAGGGCAACTGAGTTGTGCAAGGAGAGAAAGTAAGACAAAAACCTATTATTTAGGGATGGATAACTAGTTTAGTGTGGGGTGATGTTGACCCATGAAATCAACTATGTACTAAAAAATCATGCACTTACACACTTTAAGTAGGATTCAATAGAACTAAATGATAAGCACACATAATCCAAACCACATAACCATCGCATGCACCAATATGGAATTTACAAAAAAATAGACATCAGGTGTGAAGACCATTGTAGGTCATGCTACACAATAAAGTGGTAGGACCTAGGGAAAAGTATCCAAATGGACCAAGGAATTGTAGGGGAAAGTGACAAGTGTATTTGTTGTCTATAGATCTTGACATGGAGTTATGATGGTATAGAAACCAATAGGTGGTAGTTGGCCTCAGGCTATGTTGACATTTAAAATGAGACTTTAATAAATAAAGGCTTGATGAGGTAGAAGAGAGGAGAATAAAAATAAGTTATTATGAAGAGTGGAGAGAGTGGTGAAAGAGATAAGCAACATATAATAGAGAATGAGAAAGAATGAGCCTTAGAAAAGTAAATTAAGGTTAAACACTAACATTAGACTAAAATAAAGAGAGACAAGAGCAATGAGTAAACACTAGATTATAAAGTGAGAAAAACTTATGTGTTAAATATAATAATCTACTCTTTTTATATGAAACAAATATTGAATATAATAATAATATCCTTTTATATACTTGTCTACTGAATGGTGTCTAATGGTATTATTGTGTGTTCCCCAATCTAATTGGTATTGTACCCCATCTGATCCTTCTAAATTTCACTCTCTCATTACACGTAACTAACATGAGCCCCACCTAGATCCTATGTTCCTTTGAACCATGAGTAATCTTGTATGGGTTTTCCTCCCTTGTATGATATGTTAGTGCCAAAACTGGTTCAAGATGAGCTAGACTTGTGCTAAAACATGGATTTTGATTTCCAAAGACTTATCAATAAGTATATCATTATATTCATAGATGAATTAAATATATTTTATAAATAAAAGTAGATCATGCAACCCACTTTTAGAGAGTATGTAACAAATGCAAAATGTATGGGATTATAGACACTATGTTTGAATTATATATCACCTCAGTCTTATACACTTTGGAAACTCAAACTTTGGTTGTTCCTCTCAATTATGGACCTTTACCATTTTTTGAAGTCTCAAATATTCTATCTTATGTCCTTTGGCCTATATCTTAGTCCAACCAATCTTATGTTGATGATGTAGGCTTTCTATCTTAACTAGAATTCTTAAAACTTGTTTAACTTCCACCTATGTAAGTTCTGAGTCTATACCTACTTTCCTGTTCCCTAGACACTAATGTTTGGGATAGATACATGTGTTGATGATAGTTTCTTGACCTTATGCAAGTGTCGATTACCCTAAATTCATCCAATTTGAAAATATATATGTATCTTAATGGTTGGCCTAAGTCCTTTAATGCAAGATACTTCTCCAAATGGATTGATATAAATACAAGATCAACCCTCATTCATTCACCACCTATAAAGTTCTTATCTACTCACCAGGAAACTTAAAAAATTCATTCTATCAAACATTGAATTGATCAAACCTTCCATATTTTCTCATACTTTCATATCAATCATAGGGACAACACATCTACAGGTCTAAAGTACTAAAAGAGTAGCCCAAGAGCTATTTTTTTAGTTATAAGCTATGTCACTTTTGTAATTTATTATCACATATTTCATGATTCACACACAAAGAAACACATAGGGGAGAATTAAATTAGTTTGAGGACCTCTTCAAAGTATTGTCTATGTAGGTAGTGTTCTGATCTGAACAACATTTTAGGTGACAATTTGGGTGATGGTTCTACCCTAATTGGTGGTAAAACTTCTGGGAGCCATAATTTTGCCACCATAGCTTTGTTTGACTCCCCATTTGAACCATTGAAAATATAATAATGAGGGGAACATAATGAGATGGCATAGATCTCTACTCATTGGGTTTTAACCCTTGAAAAATAAATGGAAGTTCCCCAAATTTCAATTTTAGTACTTCAATCTAAAAATAGTAAGTTTATAAAAATAGTAATTCCTCAAATTTTGTATTATTGTAAATCATGGAAGTCAAACCACTTAATCTCCCTCAAGATTGGTGACCGTACACATCCTCCTCATACCTTCAAAACATGTATAAATGAAGATGTAACCTAAAATGGAAATCAAACATCTCTTCTTAGAGATAGGCATATGTTTGGGTCTGCAAATTTGATGAATAAAACATCTCTTCTCAAAGATAACATTATTATTATTGTGTTATTCTTGTTTCTTTAATTATCTTTTAACCAAAGATTTTTGATTTTTGGATTAGTGGTATCAGAGTGGTTTGTCTTTAGAGTGTATGATCCTGAGGATGAGGTTAGATTATAGGAAGCTTGGGTGGAAAATAGAACCAACAAACTATCCACCTATTCACTCTAAAGGATTTCAAATGGCGGACACCACCAAGACATACGATCCTTTCAAGGAAATGGTGAATGAAGTCCTCTATCAAAAGAAAGCATAGATGCTACAACAATTTTCCCTAATTCTCCAAAAAAAATTAATGGTAAATGATGCCTCCTCATCTACAACCCCATATCTTTTAGTGACCCAACACCCTTCAAATTTTAAGTGAATTTTGATATCCCTACATTTGAAGGCAAAATCAATACTGATGCATTAGAAAATTGTTTGGATCAATTTTCATCTTATCTTTTTGTAAATAAATTCATTGATAAAGAGAAGATCACTTTTGCTCTTTTGAAAGCATCATTGCCTATCAAAAATTGGTGGGAAGTGTACAAAAAGAGATTCAGTATAAATGATATTGGCCTTGAGGTAAAACCTACATGGGATGATTTCATAGAAGCTGTAAAGGAAGAATACTACCCCATTGGAGGATATGACAATCTGTATATAGAGTGGAAATAACTTCACTAAGGTAAGGAACAATCTGTTCAAGATTACACTGACATTTTTCATTCTCTATCTGTGAGATTAGGCATCCAAGAAAGTGAGAAACATAAGGTTCTCAAATATCTTGGTGGATTATAATGGTACATATGAGGAGAAATGGAACTCTTCAATTTGGAAACCCTTGGTGAGGCATATAAGTTCATAGTGAAGATTGAGCAGAAGCATGGAAAAATGAATACAAAGAGTTAGCCTTCAAAATGGAAAAGTGACGAAGAAGGTCAAACACAAGGCCAAAATTGGAATCAAAAGGAAGGAAAGACTGAGAATTCATGTGATTATCACAAATCTAGAACTCACTCCAAAGAATAATGTCAAGCAATCAAGTCCCTACTTTCTGAGTCACAATCCTTAACATCTACTACTCTATCTCATACATAGCCTACAGTTGAAGAGGATGAAAAAGATATTGTAGATGTTGAGCTTGATGCCATCATTGCTTCATCATAGACCCACAAGGAGAGGCCAAATGACAAGGAAAGGTTGTTTCATTTTAAGTTATGGGTGAAAGGTAATCCTTTACATTTCATTATTGATAGTGAGAGTCAAAAGAATTTAATCTCTACTAATGTTATTAAAAGCCTAAAATTTTCCATGAATCCTCACTTAAATCCATATAGTATTGGATGGTTGAGTCTAGGGAGAAACCTCCATGTCACCCACCAATGTCTTCTCTCATATGCAATAAAACCTTTCCAAGATGAGGTCTTATGTGATGTGGTCAATAAAGATGTTTGTGATGTACTCTTTGGTTAGCCATTCATGTATGATTGACATGGCATATATGAATCAAAAACTTGAAGGATCACTTTGACTCTTGGAACATGGTGTTAAAGGGTACCAGAGGTACCACCTTCTACATCTATCTCCCTGATTAGTGCCAAGAAATTTGTTCTCATGGTGGTCAAGCCATAGGAATCCAAAAGGGCTGATGTTACAGCCCTGACTACATAAACAACACAATAACATCATCTAATAGATAACAAGCTAAATAATTTCATGGCCTTCCATCCATATATTAATGGTTAGATAGAAATGGTGAACAATCGAGCACTACATAGCTCCATAAAGCACAGTCCATTCCAAGTATGCATCAGGAATCAAATCAAAACACAAATAAACGCACTTGATGAAAAATATTGATTCAATGGGGACCATTTCTTTTCAAGGAGGGAGGAATGATCCAAACAACATTTCAGGTGACAATTCGGGTGATGGTTCTACCCCAATTGGTGGTGGAACTTTTGGGAGCTATAACTTTTGCACCATAGCTCTATTGACTCCCCATTTGAACCGTTGGAAAGCTAATAATGATGGGAACATCATGAGATGGAATAAATCTCCAATTAGTGGGTTTTGACCCCTGAAAAACAAATGGAAGTGCCCCAAATTTTAATTTTATTATGCAGTCTAAAAATAGTAAGTTTCTAAATAATAGTAATTCCTCAAATTTTGTATTGTTGTAAATCATGGAAGTCAAACCACTTAATATCCATTGACATTGGTGACCTTCCAAATCTTCCTCATACCTTAAAAACATGTATAAATTAATATTTAACCTAAAATGGAAATCAAACATCTCTTCTCAGAGATAGGCATATGTTTGGGTCTACAAATTTGATGAATAAAACATCTCTTCTCAGAGATAACATTATTTTTATTATGTTGTTCTTATTTCTTCAATTATATTTCAACCAAAGATTTTTTATTTTTGGATCATGTTCACTAAAAGAGGGGTCTTTGGGGTTAGCTTGACACTCTTTCCCCACTAATCCATTTTTCTATAAGGTTACCATGAAGATGAATAACTAGGGTTTTGTAAATTCATGAGGAGTGATAGTCCATGACCCAAATATGAATACACCAGAGTGAATGTGAAGATAAATTCATGAGGTGGTTGCATCCTTTTCCACCAAGTATTTTATATAGGACACTTACATCAAATTTAGATAGAAATATCAATGCAACGATCCTAAGCTGATGTTAGTGTTTGTTGCTCTAAAAGCATCCAATCTAGAATTTGATGACTTTTTTAGAACCATATTTCATCTAATTCATGCATGTTATAGATCCAAAACGACATTAATTATTTGTCATTTCTATATATAACATAATTATACTTACTATTTTTAGCATAACTCAACATAATAAATTTAGTGTATGTTTATATCTAAGTTTATCACCCAATTAGCCTATTGTATATTTGATTATCACCCTTGTGATTATTCATTTCTATATACCCCTTTAATGAGTATCTAGGTAATGTCAACCTAGAAAACACCATTTTTAAGGTTAAAATTTTAGTGAATCCAACCTTTGAACATCATTCTTACCTAAGTGTACCACTTAGGATGTTTATTACTTTTTTTGTCATAATATCTGTGTTATTTATCTATCTCATCATGGATAATATTTATTACTTTTATGAATATGATTATTAAACCCTCCATCTTTCTATTAAATTAGGGGTGAACATTGATTACTCTTGTATTCTTCCAAGTGCTAAAGCCTGAAATATCAAATCTTTGAGTGGTGATACCTACCATCCCTATAATTAGGTTAGTACTCTCACCATTTCAAGACATTATGTGACCAATATTAATGAATATAAATATCCTTTACAAAAAAAATTTACACCACCATTATATGATTTTGGCCTTCGATATTTGATAAAATGTGGATACCAAGGCCAAGGATTTGGAAAAAATGAACAGGGTATAACCCACCCTATATCTCTTAAATGTAATATAAATTGACAAGGCTTGGGGTTTTCAGAAAAATCCATGAGTTACCAAAAAATCAAATCATCTAAACATGGTCTTCATGCACATTTTACCATAAAAGTAGGTACATATGACCAATAGGCTCCATTTGATCATCAAAAGTTTTAACAAATGCATAAAGAAATTATGACTAATTTACCAATAAATTATAAGGGGAACATGACTTTAAGAAAACTTATTCAAACCTCCATAATTATTACATTCTTAAATAGTATCCCCTTTATCAAGGGTGATGGTTTTTTCCTACCTTCATTAAAAATAAATTTTATATCAAAAAGTTTCCTTTACAAAAAAAAAAACATTCAAGATAAAATTGTTATATCCTTACCAAAGGTAAATGAAAAAAATTATAAAAATGGTCCAAAATATTCAAATGATACACCAAAAGTACCAAAATTCAAATATCCCTTATCACTATTGAAATATCCCAAATTTAGTGATCATGAACTTGTACTTGTTTTACATAAAGATGATGATACTTATATGCCTCGATTCAAAAAATGTGGTGGGTTGAAACCATTGATAACACCTATGACAAAAACCATTATTCCAATGGAATATCTTATGTCTATGATGACCAGTATTGGGGATCTTCAAAAATAGGCTTCTATACTGAAAATGCAAATGGATTCCCATAATACTAATGAAAATGTGACTTCATTTAACAACCAACCTCTTGCACAATGTATACTTGAGTATCCTTATCCACAAGATTTTGAATTACTAAATTTACCTCTATTTTTGAGACATAAGGACCCATTCCACCACATGATTAATTATGTACATTATTTTGGTCAATGGATGCAAGATGAAAAACTATTGCTAAAAGAATTCCATATGAGCATTTCTGATGAAGCTCAAAATTGATTCTATTGCCTACTAAAAGGATCCTTAACCACTTTTTCCAAATTGGAAGATGTTTTCTTCATGAATTTTAATATCCATAAGGTTCTAAAACTTACATTAGAATATTTACACAATTTGAAACAAAGTTATCATGAATCCCTTCAAGTATATACTATTTGATTCAAAAGTACATCATATGAGCTAGCATATAGACCCTCAAATTTGGAATTGCAATTTATTTTTAGTCAAGGGATTTATTCACCATTAAATGAATTAGAACTACATAAAAAATATGAGTCATTTACACATTCATATGTGGATGTGCATAGATATTACTCATTCATCCTTACTTACCCAAAGGAAATTAACATATCTCCCACCAAATACAAATGTTTTATCCCTCACATAAAGGAAGGAGATAAACTACCTAAGTAACAATATGAACAAAAATGTGGTCTCCCTAATCTTTATATGAATAATTTGTAAATGTTACTCAATAGGAGGCGAATCCAAGGTTTGCATCCTATACAAGAATCCTAAGGTGAATAAAACAAAAATCAACCACACCAAAAACATTTAACAATTGCCTTATTCATAGGTGGTGCCTATTTTTGGCATAATCATATTGATACTACACAAATTAAAACTACTTTCCACATTAAGCATTTTTAGTAGGTTGGTTTTTATCTACAAAACAAAGGAAGTTGGAAAGACTCATTAGAAAACATAATAATACCAATTAATTATAGTCCTAAATTAATTAAAACATAGGTTTGGGTTATGCTTACCACATGTCCAATTGCACTAACAATAGTAACCCTTTGGCTATACCAAATGGAAGCAAAAATTGATCCAAATCAGCAGGGTATTTCTTTTTCTCATGAATTCAAATTAATACATATTCCAAATGATAACATTACTTATTATATTAGACATGTGAAACATGAGAAGTAACATGTTATGTATCTTTTAAACTTATCAAATCATGATGCAAATAATGTAAAATATCCAAATTAAGGATATTAGGAAACAAGTAAGGAGATACCTATGACCATTCATTAGATGAGGTCATAGAGTATTCTCTCCAAATATTACCAAAAAAAAATTCAAAAAAACTCAAAAATTCAAAAACACTTTTGGAACCTACATATTCTATTGGATCCTTAGCATATATGTGTTAGTTACATGTTAATGGATGGCATATAAATTACTTCTACATATATTTGCGAGTCATGCTTCTACTTGAGTGTGATATAGGCATACACAAATATAAGATATATTCTTATTTTAGATGTTGGGCCTTCCCTCTACACATTTCATATAGATAGTGGGGGCATACGCCTCTATTATCATGATACTTAAATGTTATACCATTCTATGGTCACTTTACTTTATCATGTTTTAAGCTCATATATGTATTTGCACATGCCTTTATCCATGATTATATCTTTCATAGTGTACTTGATATAAGATGTACTTGACATTTTTTACTAACAAATTTGATCCATGGGCTACTATGTATATTTATGCTAGTTGTTTATTCTTTCCTCCATACACTAACTTGAGTGCCTTAGATTTCTATTATCTTACTTATTCAAACATTTGAATATGATCCCTTATTTTTGACCCCCATAACTATGTGTGCTTTCTCTAACATTTAAATATGTCATTGACTAGTGTATGAACATTTGAATATGTCACTCTTGATTTTTTGGACATTTGAATAACTCACATCCCTTCAACTGTGTGTCATTTTAATAGTCCCCTTGTTTTCAGTCTCCTAGGACCATTGCCTTTTGAATTGATTTTAGTGATCTTGTGTGTGTGCTTGATTTACTTGTTGATCTTGTAATATTTCTATCTATATGTTTCTATGATCTTTATCATGCATCTTAGGCATCCATGTGATCACATTATTCTATGCACCTCAATGATAAATATACCTAAACATTGTCCTTTTATATGCTACATGGTAACATTCACATATCATACATTTGTCTTATATTTTTGAGGTGAGGTAACTAATGGTTTATATCCATCCCTCACCTCAAAGGGGGGAATATTATTGGGGTAATATTATAGAGACACATTCTTCACATTTGGAATAGTTTTAGATTTAGTTGGGGCATGCTTTAAAAGCATATTCTCTACACTTATTCAATATGTGGTACTCATATCCGATTTCATATTTAGTTAGGGTATGTCATATAGATATGGCTTCCACACATTCATAATTTTTAGATTCAATGGGGGCATGCTTTCGAAGCATGATATCCACACTTATTTAGTATTTAGCATCTCTGGATTATAGTGGGGGCATGTTTTAGAAACATATTCTTCACATTGGTACTTATTTAAATTTTAAAATTTCTCCATATATAGTGGGGGAATCCCTTAGAATCATGTTTTTCACACTTCATAGTTCCAAACTAGCCAAAACACATTATTATATAAGTTTAGATTCATAATTATGTAAGAATTATATAGATTGGTACCATTGTTATACATAGTTTCAACATGAGACATATCTAAGGTGCATATGCTATGCAATATGTACCTAATATTGAAAAATATAATCATTTTTAGATATCAAAACTCTTCTATGGACTATTATCATATCATTAACATTTATGTACTAATACCCAAGGCAAAGTTTTTTAGACTATAATGAACTAATCTACTATAATAGTTTATTCACTTTTGGTATGGTTGAGATGATTAAATCATTTAATCTTTCCAATTTTTTAGGTTATAATTGATTATATCATTCAACCTTACCAAGTTATAAGTATAATTGGGTTGTAAGGTTGATCTAATCTCAACTGTTAGGTGGAAACTCACCTTTTTGTCAAGGTTGGGGGCATGTGCCTTCCAATCTCTCTCTCTCTATCTCCTTAGATATATGTACTTTATAGATTTATATATATTTATAATAATCTTAGTTTAAAAGCCTTATAATGATACATATTTCAAATCAAATTTCCAATATGCAAGATAGTTACATTACACACAAGTGTACTCCTAAATCTTGCTCTTTCAATTTCAACCTTTCAATATTTTCTTCTAGATTATATGCATCGATTATACATTGTAACATGATTTTTTTGTAGTTTAGTCACCATAAATGCATTGAATTTTAGCTAACTCAAAGATAAAGTGTGTTATACACACCCATGTATACATTCCTTTCATTTAAACTATTAATTTTATTACTATATTAAAGGGGTTTCAAATGTAGACACTATTTTTGAATTATATATCACCTCAGTCTTATTCACTTGGAATTCTTAGACCTTGGTTATTACTCTTAGTTATTGACCTTTCCCATTTTATGAAGTCTCACATATAATCTATCTTGTGCCCCTTGGCCTATCTTTTAGTCCAACCAATCTTATGTTAAACACATTCTATCTTGTCCAAAATTCTTAAAACCTACTTATCTTCAACTTCTATAAGTTTTGAGTTTGTATCTACTTTCCTGCTACTTCAACACTAACATCTGGGATAAACACCTACATCGATGCTAATGTCTTAACTTGACACAAGTGTCTAGTGCCCTAAATTCATCTAATTTTCAAGAGAAACATATCCTAATAGATGGATTAAGTTATTTAATTCAAGCTATTTCTCCAAAATGATTGATATAAATACAAGATCTACCCTCATTTATTTAACACCTAGAAACTTCTTACTTACTCACCAAGCAACTTATAAAATGTATTATATCAAGCATTCAATTGAGAAAAACTTCACTAGTTTAGCTTATATCCATATTATTCATAAGGAAAACACATCCATAGGTCTAAATTACTAAAGGAGAAACAAAAGAGATATATTTGATGAGTTTTAAGATAGGTTACTATTGTAATTGCTTATCACATATCACATGATTCACATGCAAGCCAACAAATAGGGGAGAACTAAATCAATATGAAGACCTCTTAATATTATTATCTATGTAGTTATCCCTCACTGATGGAAGGGTCTTTGGGGTCAAGTTGACACTATGTGTCCACTAACCCATTTTCCCCCAAGGTCACCATGAAGATGAAGAATTAGGGTTTTAAAAATTCATGAGGAGTGATACTCCATGACCTAGATTTGAATGCACCAAATTGAAAGCAAAGACAAACCTAAAATCATCTAGGTGGTTACATCCTCTTCTAGTAAGTATTCCATATAGGACATTAACATTGAATTCAAGTAGTAACATCAACACAACCATCCCAAGATGATGTTACTATTTGCAGATCTAGAATCATCCAATCCATAGTCTTATGACTATTCTAAAATAATGTTCCAATATGCTTCCCACCTGTTATATATCTAGAACTATATTAACATCAAAACAATATAAATACATTACTTATTTATTATTTCTATATATAACATAGTTTTACTTATTATTTTTAGCATAACTCAACATTATAAATTTAGTGTATGTTTAAATCTAAGTTTAACACCCAAGTAACCTATTATAGATTTTATTATCACCCTTGTACTTATTAATTCCTATATACCCCTTTAATGAGTATTTATGTAACCTAAACCTATAAAAAAACATTTTAGAGTTAAATGGGGATATCCTTGAACCCAAATAAGAGAATTTTTAGCGTCACAGAGGCAAAATTGTTTGTCCATGTTATAAACAAGAAATAAATTTAAATTGATTTTAAAATAGTACAAGCTATCTCTAAAATTCCATAGCTTAATAGAAAAAAGGAGTTTAAGTCCTTATTTGGCAAGATAAAATTTGTTCTCAAATTACAAAAATTATGAAACCACTAAATGTTATGATAAAACATGATGTAAAATTATAATGGATAGTGTAGGTAAATAAAATAGTTTAGGATATTAAAATATCCATCACCCAGGATCTAATTCTGATAAGTCCTAACTTTTCTAAGGATTTCTTATTCTACTCATTTGCATCATAGAATACTATAGCAATAATAATCATGCTTAAGGTAAATGATAGTAAACACCATATTTACTCTATGAGTACTAATCTAAAAGATGCAAAACTAAAATATTCTGTGATAGAAAAATAAATGTATGCTTTGATCAAGTTGGTGAAGAAAATTAGACATTATATTCTATGCAATTAGACATACACTATTGTTATGGACCTAATAGTAAAGTTTATACTTGATAATAATGAGCTAGGTGAAATAATAGGTAAGTGGTTGGCCAAGTTACAAGATCTGATATTTAAATAAAACTTTCAAATATGGTACAGGGATAATGTATTATCTAGGTAATGGAAAAAATTAATCCATACATCTCCATCAAGAAAATTAACTAGTCTCAGGTAATTGGGGGTGATTGGTATGCCCAAATCATCCACTATCTACTTACATGCACATACCATTACAAATTAAATAGATATAAAAGGTGATCACTCAAGATAAAATCAACATACTATATGATCAAAAAAGGAGTGATTTATAGAAAAAATTAAGGAATTTATTTTTTATGCATTTCTAGATAAAAAGATATGAACATCCTCAATAGTTTTCATCAGAAGATAGGTAGTGGGCACCCTTTTGGAATATTATGACACATAAAATATTAAGGATGGGTTACTAATAACCTACCATTTACAAATATTCCCATATACACATCAAGAATCATCACCAATTTTAGGTATTTAGGAGAATATAAGTCCATGTTTCTATGCCTCTATAGCTCATAATTGAAGGATGCTTTTTTTTTCATAGCGGGGTCTAGGTTTTATAAGAGTTATTAATACTAATTCATCTAATGAACACAAGTTTTTGTTGAATATTATATATTATTATATAATTTTAACTGAATTTGTGGCAATAAATAATTATCAAGCTCAAGATAAGATCAAATTTCTTGAAGAGAATATCTTAACTAGGTTTAGAATGTTAGTTTCCTTGGTATGTGATAATAAACCAACTTTCCAATTTATATAAGTCATTGAATGAGCCTATGAAAATAAATATAATATTAAATTATCTTAAAAATATTACCTATAATGGAATGGATTTGTATAATCTACTAATAATAACTTGATGGATGCCAATAAGTCGATAGAAGACAAACCAAGAGAATGGCACCTATTGCTGAAATATACACTTTGGATAGATAGAACCAGACACAAATAGGCTCTAAAAATATCACCTTTTCTTTTTATATATGGGAACCAACAAATATTCCCCACCACTCTCAAGTTGTAAACATATCAATTCATGTATAAGTATATGAGGAAAAATGACAAAATTTAGTCAAGGTTGTTAGATATAGTTCAAATGGAATATGCATGGGTAAAAGCATTACATAACTTCAATAAGCATCAAGATATTTCTAAGAGATGGTTTGAAAAAATATTCAAGATCAAAATTTTCATAATTTCATAACTAGTACTCTTATCAAATAAAACACTTGAAAATAAAGGACAACATGATAAGTTCACTTTGTTATGGATTGGGCCATACCATATCTTTGAAATTATCGGTAATAATAATTTTCATTTAAAATATATAAAATCTAATGAGTTTATGTTTCCAATCAATGGACATATATTGAATCATTATTTAATGGTTGATCTAATTAGGATCACCTTCAAAGGACTGTGAGCTTGGATTTAGTAGTAGGAGTTGATTGTATTTCTTGCTTTCTAGATTATATTTCCTTTTTTTATATTAGATTTCTTACTTGAGTAGATTAAATTTCCTAATTTCTATACCATATTTCTTTCTTCAGTAGATTAGACTTCCTACTTCCATAAATTAAATTTCTTACCTTTTAGATTATATTTTTGTTTTCATAGGTTAGTAAATAAGGTCATTTAAACCAATTGTAAACATATTGTCAGGATTCTTCAGAAGGTTGTTAATCACATTCATAGGTTTTAATTGAAGTAAAAAAAATGAGATTGGGGGGATGAATCAATGTGAAAACTCTTATTTCAATTCCATATACCATCCATTAATCATTCAAACAAATCTAGAGATATAGCAAGGTATAATCAATCATTCTTATGAGCACAAAGTAGGAACATAAAACATGAACATAATATCTATGTGGGAAACCCTCATGGGGAATAACACACAACTTGGAATATAGTCTTATAATCAATGAATAAAATTTTTAGTGTAACACCAACCCCACAAGGAGCACCAACCCCTCACTAGTCAAGCACCAACTCAACTAGTCCTTTAGCATGCACCAACTTACAAGGAAGCACCAACCCCCTAGGTAACTCAGCACCAACTCAATTACCTTGAACATATGATCAAATTTAGACACATTTTTCTCACTCAACTGAATATAACCACCTTATTTTTCTCTTATATCTCTCTCAAATAGCTTATTAGGCTTTCTCGCTCAACTAGCCCTTTCTTTGGTAGAATTAGGTAATATGACCTTGCTCATCACCTATAGAAACATAGTTATATATTCATGACATATTAATCATATTTATTTTATAGTATTCAATACCTTTACCTAGTTTTCAAAACTTTATATCATTCGCTCATGTCCTTAATAATCTAACTAGTCAATTAGGCATATTAGACCTTATCTTTATACTTGACTCTTTCTCTTACCCATATTGGTAGGCCAATGACCTTTACATACTTGAATAACCCTTGGTATATATTAAAAAAACATGTTTCACAAGTGAAAAAAACCACTAAATAGGTCAGTCATTACCCTTAAGGACCAAAACCACCATTAGGCCTAATAGAGACCTAATGCAATTAGGCCTTCGCAAAGCACACGTTTCACTTTGGCCTCTTTGGAACACATTGAGCCTTTAAAAATGACTAAAAAAAATCATAAAATATTTAATTATATACATTATAGTATCAAATTATGTCCCCAAAACCTTTTATCTCACTTCAATCCTTGAACCACATAATTAGGTCTACTCACAATTAGGCCTTTACTGCTTGAAAGTCTATCTTGAATATTCTCAAGAATAAAATTAAATTTTACATATAAAAATATCAATAAATAATATTAATAATACCTAAATTAACTTATTTTAAACATTACATCCATTTTATTTCACCATATAGAGTAAAATACCTCAAACTGATCATCTTCATATGCTCACTCAGAATTGCACACAGGCCTTAAGAACCTCGTCAAGAACCTTTGAATTATCACTAATTTATAGGCATTTATTATGAATAAAACTATGTTTAAAATAAAACATGATACCTTAATAACAACATTATATTCATTTTATTCTTCAACTCTATGCAAAAATACTCAGGAACATCATTCTCACTCATACAGAGAAAACTACCTGTAGCTCCAAAAACACAGTCATGAAAACCAAATCTTAGAACACCCATGAGAACAATTTTATGAACATAAAATGGGTTTATATGATCCATAATAATCATTTTAACATATTTATATATATATATATATATATATACATATATATATATATATATATATATATATATATATATATATTTACATGTTTCAATATCAATATTGGTCTTATAGACCAATCTCATGTCTTCTTCCTACACAGACCTCACTATGCTAGACAGGTCACTTTAAAAATAACTTTTTACTTGTTTATCTGCATCAAAAAAACTTATATACAATGGTAAATGTGATATATTTATTTAAAAGTGACCCCATGCATTTTTATCCATCCCTAGTCTATTACAACCAATCCCTAATCTCATTCTCACTTCTGCCTAGTTTTCTCACTATCTTCCTCATTAGGCCTATTTAGCAATAGGTCAACTTCCATGACCAGTTTAGAATATTTAAGGTTTGAAATATTATAAAAAAATTACATGTGCATAAAATACAAGTCTCACACATCATACTCCAACCATTTTTTATCTTTGACCTAGTCAACCTTACCTGCAATATTAAAAATCCAAGAAATAAGGGGTTTCCTATAGTTTTTACTCACTCTTCTAACAAACCAATGCCACCTAGAGAAACTTGGGAGAGTCATATACATGATAAAATATTAAAAATATGTCATACAATCCATTATGAGTCATTTCCATCAAGATATTACATATTGGGTCATTATGAAGGTTTTAAGAGGGTTTTGACTGCTTTCCATTCTTAACAAGTGTTCATAAAAGATTACCCATAATATACAAAAATAATAATAGTAAATTAAATTTAGGACCCTTCCCAAAATTCCATTAACTTATTATGATCTCATGAAAAAATTTCACATGCCAACGATCATAAGAAAAACCTTCTCAGGTTTACAACACCTCATTTTGTGCACACATAAAACCTCAACACCAAATTTTATGCTTTCTCCTTTCGGATTTGACCTAAAACTTGGTAAAAAAATTAAAAAAACATATAACACCTATGACAATGCTCTTATGATCTTTGGCACTTTAGGAACTAAACTTGACCCTTCATTAGGTCACACTAGGTCTTTTTGCATACTAAGCCTTAAACTGCTAGTCATACTTAGTCCATGATCAAAAATAAAACATATTGTATTATTATAAAAACATCATAATCATGTCATAAAACCTAATAAAATGATCACACATACCAAAATTATTCACACAATTCTCATACTACTCATCTCATCATGTTACCAGGCCTACGCCTTCTCACTAGGTCTCTCAAGTACATGCCTCATGAACTCAACTTTAAGAGCAACAAAGACAACTCATAATTAAATTAATTAAAATTTAATGACATAAATTAAAACTTCATGCATAATTTAATTCACATTCTCAACAATCTCCCCCTTTGTCATTGATGGAAACCACTCATTGATGGTAATCATTCAAAGAAGATTCTCTTACTGGGATACATCTCGCTCATACAGATAAATCTCCCCCTTTGACATTAATGACAAAGAAATATCTACATCAAAACTCAATAAAAATAATGAAAGATCATATAACCAAGCTCCCATTATCTCTTTGCATACCTCAGACATCTTCTTCTTGACAAACTAATATGACTCCCCCTTTGACCTTACAACTTGTGCACTTCTTTCATATTCATGGAGATAAATTACCTCCTTATTAGTTCCCCCTAAGAACTTTTAATTGATTAGTCACTTATAGGAATAGGAATCACACCCAATTATTATCTTATATGTTTAGAAGTGGCCTTTGGAAGAGGCTTAGTCAAAATATCTGCAATCTAATCCTTGGTAGACATAAATTCAAGCTTGATGCTTTTTTGACTTACCTATTCTCTTAAGAAATGATACTTGATAGGAATGTGCTTGGTCCTTGAATGTGATTATTTGAAACATGTATGGCACTAGTATGATCACAAAAATAGGACTAAGACTATCAAACTCCACCTTGTATTCTATTAAGGTTTGTCTCATCCACAACACCTGAGTATAACATGAATCGAATATAATGTACTTAGCATCACAAGTAAATAAAGCCACTAATGGTTACTTCTTACTTATCCATGAGTCTAGGCACTTAATGAAGAAGAAGGCTCCTCCACTAGTGCTTTTTCTATCATCTAGACTTCAAGCCTAATTTGCATTTGTATAGGCTATTATGTCAAACTTCTTGCTCCTTGGGTATTATAATCCATACTCCATAGTTACTTTTAGATAATTAAGTATCCTCTTGATTTATTGTAGATGAATTTACCTAGGATCTACTTGAAATTTTCCCACAAGACCTACTTCTTACATGATTTTAGGTCTAGAGGCAGTAGTATACAAAAATCTCCCAATCATTGATCTATAATTTGTTTGATTGACTCTTGAAGATTCATCCTCCTTGCTTAGCTTATAATATGTAACCATAGGTGTACTTATAGCTTTTCAATCTTCCATATCAAACTTATTTAAAATCTCTTTTATATAATTGACAAGTGAAATGAACATAATATTTTTAGATTCCCTGATTTTAAGTCCAAGAAAGAAGATAGTTCTCCAAGCATAGACATTTCAAATTCTGACTTCATCACCACTATAAAGGCCTTAATCATGTTCTCAATATTTATAATAACTATGATATCATCTACATAGACCACCACTATCAACTGATGGTCATTTTAAGTCTTGATATATAGGTTACTATCTGTAACTCCTCTCTTAAAATCTTGGTCCAAAATATACTTATCTAGTCTAGTATACCAAAATCTAGGATTTTGTTTTAGACTATAGAGTGCCTTCTTCAACTTTTAGACATAGTCTTTGTTATCAGTTAATAATAAACCCTCATGTTGATCAATTTATACTTATTCCTCTAAATTCCCATTTAGGAAAGCTAACTTGACATCTATCTAGTATATCTTGAAGCCTTTGAAGCCTACATAGGCAATAAACATCCTAATAGCCTATAACCTTACCATAGGAGAAAAAATTTCCTCAAAGTCCACTCTTTCTACTTGATCATATCCTTTTCATACTAATCTATCCTTATTTCTTGTGACTTCTCCATTCTCATTCAACTTGTTTTTAAACACCCATTTTGTACCAATGATATTTTTATCTTTAGGCCTAGGTACTAACTCCCAAGTCTCATTCTTATTAATTTTATTTAAATTCTCATTCATGGAATCTATCCAAAACTTATCTTCACTTACTTATACATAGATTTTAGGTTCAAATTTGGATAGTAAGGTAGTATTCTCTTTATTAACATCACTCACCATTCTTCTCCTTGTTTGTATACCTACACTTTTGTTTCTAATGATCTAAGATTTAGGATGATCCTTTTAAATCTTCCTAGAAGGACCTTTTGAGTCCTTTATCTCCTCAATTTCTTCTTCATCCTCATCTATCTCTATTTCTCCTTCATCATTATTTGATTGAGAATATGATTTCTTAGTCTCATCAACCTTCAAATTTGTGCTCTATACTATATTTTGTAACCTTTTGTTGTAACATCTATAGGAAACATGTACTGATAAATATCCCAATAAAATACCTTCATTAGACCTTGAGTCAAAAATTTCCAAGTCATCATCTCTCTTGATATGACATTTACTCCCAAATACCTTAAAATGTTCAACACTTGTAGGTATTCCATTTCATAATTCATATGGAGTCTTATCACCACTAATCCTAATATGTCCTTTGTTCAAAGTGTAAACTATAGTACTCACAACTTCTCTCTAGTATCCATTAGGTGAATTTGACTCATTCAACATGGTCCTTACCATTTATTGATTTTATTGTATTATTTCTTTCAACCACCCCATTCTGTTGAGGTGTTCTAGCAGTTAAAGACTATCTTCTTATTCCATTGACCTCATAAAACTCATAAAACTCATTTAACTAAAAATTTCCTCTTTTTTCAAACCTAAGACACTTGATCTTCACATTAATCTCATTTTCAACCAAAGCCTTAAAAGTTTTGAACTTACCTAGAGCTTATGACTTTTTCTTCAATAATTCTACCCAAGTCATTCTTATGAAGTCATCTATAAGCAACATGAAGTAATTATCACCTTGAATACTTTAAATCCTTATAGGACCACATAGATCAGTATGAATTAGTTTTATAGGTCTATACTAGAGTATTCTTTAGACTTGAATCTCCTCCTAGTCTACTTACCATGTTGACATGCCTTGCAAAGAACATATGCAGGTTTGGAAATTTTGGGCATGTTCATGATGGCTCCCTTGGATTTGATCTCAAATAAATTATCAAAGTTCATATGACCTAACCTCCTAAGCCATAGCCTACTTTCATATATCTTTCTCATAAATAAATTCTCTTTTGTGATCTCATTTAATACATATAGATTGGTCTCAGTTCTCTTGGATTTGAAAATCAACCTTCCTAATTTTACTCTCATTATCTCACATATTTTGTCATGAAAAGTTGGGGTATGTCCTTGGGTGGACATTTGACTTACACTCAATAGTTGTGTTTCAAGCCATCTACATATAATACATTTTTTGTCTTGGTTTTCCCATTTTACAAGCTCAAATCACCTTTTCCAACTATATTAATAGATGTGTTATCTCCTAAACTTACTAAACCTATGACATTCTTCTTCAAAGTGGTGAATTTTCTCTTATCTCCTATCATGTGACTTGAATAACCACTATATGTATACCACTTCAAGTCTTCATTCTTAGTATGAAAGGTAGTTTGGGCTATCATAGATTCTTCTCCTTTAGATTCCTACTTCTCTTTCATCTTACTCATAGGGTCTAGTTTCTTGATCCATTGTTTGGTATCATGACTACATGTCTTCTTAACATGATTGGTTTTCCTTATAGATATTGTCTTACACTCCTTTGTAATGTGTCCTCTTTGGTTATAATTATAACATAGGATTATACTTCTCCATATACAGTCAACAATTCTATGTCCAAATATACCACAAGCTAAACAATAACCAATAAAATAATACACATAATGTCATTGTTCAACCGTATTTATCTTTTTATAATCATATGATGATACACCATTGCCTTTGATATCCTTTTATGGAGAAAAAACCTTCTTGGCTTGTTGATGATTGACGTAAAACTTGACCACTTGTGCATAGGTCTTGATTCTACCAACTTTATCATTCCTTGATTGATCAATGATTTTTGTAAACTGACTCTCCTTGAACTCATTTTCATATTCTTTTAATACAAGACCCATCATATCATAAAAGGACCTTTGACTATCCAAAATGTTATCAAGCTTTCTAGTACTCTCCTTAAATTTTTGATATGTCCTTATCTTGATTGCATATTGATCAACTCGTGCCTCTAAAGTATTTACTTTCATTATAAGGTGGGTGCATTCTTCCATATGATTTTTATCTTTTAAACAAAATTCATAAGTTGTTGCAATCATAAAAGACACTTTCATTATCAAAATCCATACATATGCTCCAAAGATCTCCCTTAGACTATTACGCATGCACAAGGTACCTTTCTTTGATACCAAATATTAGAATAACAAACACTAAGAGGGGGGGTGTTAATTAGTGTGAAAAATACTATTTTAATTCCATATAACATCCATTAATTATTCAAAAAAATATTGAAATATAGCAAAGCATGATCAATCATTCTTACGAGCATTAGGTAGGAACATAAAACATGAACACAAGATATATGTGGGAAACCCCCATGGGGAATAAAAAACATTGATACATATATTTTAATACACTCCTATAAGTAATTAATCAAACTTTTAGTGAGGAACCAACCCCATAAGGAATACCAAACCCTCACTAGTCAAGAACCAACTCAACTAGTCCTTTAGTAAGCACCAACCCCCTAGGTAACTCAACACCAACTCAATTATTTTGAAACTATAATCAAATTTTGACAGATATTTCTCACTAAAATTAATATGACCACCTTATTTTTCTCTTCCCATTCTTTTATCTCTCTCAAATAGCCTATTAGGCCTTCTCACTCAATTAGCCCTTTCTTTGGCAGATTTAGGTCATACGACCTTGCTCATCACCTATAAAACAATTATATCTTCATGAAATAATCATCACACCAATATTATTTTATTTAATTCATTTACATATTTTCCAAAACTCTATATCATTCTCTCATGACCTTAATATTCTAACTAGGCAATTAGTCCTATTATACCTTCTCTTTATACTTGACTCTTGCTCTTACCCATATTGTTCAAATAAGAAACTTTAAATACCTGGATAAACCTTGGAATATATATTAAAATAACACTTCACAAGTGAAAAAACCACTACATATATTTTAATTACCCTTAAGGACTGAAACCACCATTAAGCCTAATAGACACCTAATGTAATTAGGCCTTCTCAAAGCACACATTTCACTTGGGCCTCTTTGGAAGACCTTGAGACTAAAAAAATGGATTAAAAATTAATAAAAAATTAAATTATACCCTTTATAATCTCACATTATTTCCCAAACACCATTTATCTTATTTCACTCCTTGAATCACACAATCAGGTCTACTCATAATTAAGCCTTCTTACTGCTAGAAAGTTTGTCTTGAATATGTCAAGCATACACTTAAATTTTACATAAAAACATATCAATAAATAATAATTATATGACCTAAATTACCTTATTTTTAATATAAAATCCATTATATTTCACCATATAGGTAAAAATACCTCAAAATGATCATCTTCATATGTTCACTCAAAACTGTACATAGGCCTTAAGAACCTAGTCAATAACCTTTGACATTTCACTCCTTTATAGGAATTTATCATGAATAAAAATGTGTTTAAAATAACATATATACCTTTATAACTTATTTATGTTAATTTTATTCTTCAAATCTATTCAAAATGACTTGGGTACATCATTCTCACTCATACATAGAAAACTACCTATAGCTACAAAAACACAATCATGAAAACCAAGTCTTATAACACCTGTGAGAACACTTTTATGAACTTAAAATGGTTTTATATTATACTTAAGAGTAATTATAACATATTTAAATATATATATTTCATGTTTCAATATCAATATTGGTCTTACAGACCAATCTCATGTCTTCACCCTATGCATACCTCATTGTGTTAGATAGGTCACTTTGAGAACAAATTATTTCTTGTTTATGTGCATAAAAAAAACTTATATTCAATGGGTAAAGGTGATATAGGTATTTATAAATTAACCCATTCATTTTGATCCATCCTTAACCCACTACAATGAATCCCTAATCTCATTCTCACTTCTGCCTAGTTTTCTCACTGTCTTCCTCATTAGGCTTATTTAGTGATAGGTCAACTTTCATGACCATTTTATCATATATAAGGTATAAAATATGATCATAAAATTAAATGGGTAAAAAATAAAAGTATCAAACATCATCTTTCAACCATTTTCAATATTTGACCTAGTCAACCCTACCTGCTACATCAAAAATCCAAGAAATAAGTGGTTTCATATAGCCTACACTCACTCTTATGATATAACAATGCTACTTAGATAAACCTAGGAGAGTCATATAATAATAATAATAATAATAATAATAATAATAATAATAATAATAATAATAATAATAATAATAGTTCATCCAATCCATTATGATCCATGTCCAATAATATCTTTCCTATTGGGTCATTATGAGGGTTTTAGGAGGGTTTTGATTGTTTTCTATTCTTAGCAATCATTCATAAAGGATTGCCCCTCAACTACAAAACTAATTCTAGGAAATTCAATCTAGGACCATTATAAAACTTCAATTAACTAATTGGGATCTCATGTAAATTTTTCACATGCCAATGGGCATAAGAAAAACCTTCTCATGTCTATAACACTTCATTATGTGCACATAGAAACCCTCAACACCAAATTTCATGATTTATCCTTTAGTATTTGACATAAAACTTGGTTAAAAAACTTGACACAACCTATAACACCTATAATGATTATATTATGAGATTTGGCATCTAGGGAACTAAACTTGACCCCTCATTAGGTCACACTAGGTCTCTTTACACACTAGGCCTTGAACTGCTAGTCATACTTAGACCTTAATCACACATAAAACCTCTTGTAATATTATCAAAACCTCATCATCATGGCATACAACCTAATACCATTCTCACATACTACCAACCTTATTTACACAAGTCTCATACTACTCATCTCATCATTCTACCAGGTCTATGCCTTCTCACTATGTCTCTCAAGTACATGGCTCATGAAATCAACTTTATGACAAACAAAGATACCTCAGAATGACATAAATGACAACTTCATTCATACCTTAGGACACATTATCAACATTCATAAGCTTGCTCATGATGTATTTGAATATTTGAATAAAGGTATGAGTCATGTCTGAATGGAAATTTTTATATGGATTGAATAAATTTATCATATTTTTAAAAGTCACTTTAGTATTTCTAAGAAAATTTTAGAAATGATTACCATATTGAAAGATTAATTGCACATTTGGCATGCTTAAAATTTATTTGAGATATAATAAACATTGAGAAATATTATATATGAGTGAAATATCTAATTTAAAATTGATTTCATTCCTATATACCTAGCCAATGGTGTTTCAAAACCCTACTTCAAAAAAATAATCATGGAAGAGAGGTTATTCAAGTAATCTCTATTAGGCTTATATATGTTTGGTCGGTAATAGAGTAATTCTTAGAGTGGAATCAAAGGTATCCCTATCATAGCTATAGATGCATGGGTATAATTAGAGCAATTCCCATTAAAAGTTATAATATAGAAGTAAAATACACCTCAAATTTTGTCTAGTCATTGTTAAAACTCTCATAACAAGGGGAAATAACCTTCACAGAATCACACATAATTTAAAATTAGAGAATGGTTAATATGTTGCATGATTATGTTGAAGTCTCTTTTAGTTGTTTTATATATTTATATTATCCTTATAAAATTTAAAATTTTGCATGATGATATAATCATAAATTTTGGGTTCTCAAATACTGAAGAGTATTTGCCCATTGAGTCACCATTTGTTATGACCAACATGCTCCATTTTCAAAAAATAAAATAAGGACCTGTTTACCCTTAAAAATCATATATTTGGTCACTATAAGGATATAAATTGACCTTAAAATGTTTGCATACTTGAGCTTAAAATTATTTTGTTCACTTTTATTTCATGAATTTTGTCTTAAAATAGAAATAATAATTTGGTTTGGTCTTTATTGCTAAATTATTTAACTAACTAAACTAATCAATAATTTGACAAGTCAGTTCTACACTTTATATATTAGTATATTACTAATATTTTTCATTCATTCACACAAGTTAAATGAAGTATTAAATATTATTTAAGTTATTAAGTCTTGGATATCCTAACTTAGTGAGATTTGGCCATGTGTTAAAACTTTGGCATATCTAAAACAACTCAATATTATAAGTTTAAAATAATAGTGACTAGCCAAATACACAAGATCATGACAAGTGTCATAATGCCATTTAATTATGGACTTTAGGAAGAATTGTTTTTATAAATTCAAGTGATTTCCCAAGCAAGAGAGATTATGACACATGTCTTCATCTTTCTGCACTGCACCTCTTAGGTCAAAATTATAAAGTCCATAGAATAGTTGACAAATTGAAAGAGTGAGATCATGCCAAGTGTCATATTATCACTTGATCACCAAATTTAAGACAAAGGGGTAAGTCTATAGAATATTTGACCAATAGACTGAATGAGAGGACACTATGTGTTAACATATCATTACATAAAAGTTAACATATGAGATATGTGGTATAGTCAAGAAATTCAATGGTAGAGTTCCATGTGGCCCTATCTTTACAATAAACTACCACATTTCAAAATCTGATTGGTCTATGTGGTCATTATAGTAGATTAGCTACCACATTTCATCATCTCATGGATCTATATATCAAAATACCCAAAGACTCGGTGATGGGTGAAAATAAAGTTATTAAGAAGGAAGGTTCTATCTTCACAAGGGCACAATAGTAAAGGAAAAAGGCCATGAATCTATGATGTAATGATAAGTGTAAAAGAGGAAAAGTATATAGTATGAATAAGCAGTTAAAAACAATGACAAAGTTCCATGTGTAAAGTAAATTTGAAAAGTTAATGTCATAAAATAAAATTCAAATTTGATGGATGGATGATAATGATTGCTATTATATAATTAATTCTCATGCATGGAGGATCTGAGTAATGAATTCATAAATACAATTAAATCAACTATATGTTGCATCCCTAGGTTAAATCAAATTACATTTTCTAACTTTTAGCTATGAATTTGCTATCCATAGCTTCATATCAAACCCAAAGCCCTAAAATTCAAAGTTTGATATAGATCTCAAATTATTCAATAATGGAGGCACATAACCAGGAACATCCTCCTTCAATGTTCTACTTTGGGAATAACAAAATGCACAAAGATATAAAATTTGAAAAGACCACTTTACTTGGATCCTTCAAGCATTATAAAGTTATCTACATGGAAATCGAGG
Organism: Torreya grandis; assembly: GCA_037957365.1. Taxonomy (NCBI): domain Eukaryota; kingdom Viridiplantae; phylum Streptophyta; class Pinopsida; order Cupressales; family Taxaceae; genus Torreya; species Torreya grandis. Next base: position 680,334 of record JARHVA010001915.1, on the reverse strand, counting down.
TTACCTACCCTTACAAAGATGAAGATAACGTATCCCTGGATCAAAGGGAATACATAAATGACTTTTTGGTAATCAAGGTAGTTGGATTCCATAAGGGAAAAAAACTAGAGGTATTCACTTATGTTTACCTAGTTTTTAATTTGTTTGTCATAGGTACTTGTAGTAAAGACATATTTTATAAAAATAATAGTTCTCAACATATAGCTTATGTAGTAGGCTTAGCTTTTGAAAAATTCTATAGGCTACCACCATTAACCATAAAACCAGATAGTAGTCAATAATTGGTTTAAAAATAATATCATAAATACCTTACTAGAATGGGCCCATAACCCTAATAAATTCACCATGAAAAAGAAGGTCCAAATTTCCAAATTTAAGTGTAGTTTTAGAATTACTTTGGCATTACTAGAAAAATTACATGGGGATGCATCCATCACTGATGTAGATGAGGTATGGGTCTCGATGTTATATATAGTTTTGGACAGAAAGAGCAATCACCCTTTGGGAGAGATTATAAGTTTCTATCTAAAATCCAATATAGAACACATGTACAACCAAATGGATGCCCATTTTTACAAGTTTTCATACATGGTGGATGCTATTTATGGATCCATTACCCTAGACAACGTTCTAGACAAGTAAACAAACATAAAAAAAGAGTATATATAATTATTTTGACCATATTCACATACAAAAATATAGGGATCATATGCAATTAATTTCAAACACATTCTACCCAATGGTCTATATAGCCATAAATGGGAAACACATGCCTCAATTTTTCAACCACATTAGAATATTACTAAATACACTGGGATGTTATTGGTTCTACCTGAATCATATTATAATTAGAGTTGAGGACACCTTGGTATCCACTTTCTTGATACCAATAATTAGACCAAACAAATTAGTTGACCAATAGATAACTTACCATCTATCTAACAGGTTGGATGATAATTTGAAGAAGGCTAACTTAGCCAAGTACCATAAGATACCTCTTAGTATTGGGAGACAACAATTTAAGAATTAGGATCAATAAACTAATACTAAACAATATTGAGGCTCATTCAAATTTAGATTGATTGATCATAGATGGTGGGATCCCATGAAAATAATAAAATAATAGATAGAAAAATTCTCTAGGAAGTTCAAGTAAGGTTGGCCACAAGGAATATGAGCATAACTTAATATTATTCAACCCTAAGGATAATTCATAAGTCTATAAAATAATGAGAAGAGTAAAAATGTTTATGAATACCACCAAATTATTCAATATGACCCAACTATATTTGGGAAGCTAGGAAAACACTAGAAGAAATAAAATAAGAAGTTGACAATCAACTAAGGGTGAGAATTCTTTAGAATGTCACAAAACCACAAGAAATGAAGAAAAAAGTTATAGATACATGGGAATCACCAATCTTAAAGTTACATTCATTCCACTAGCTAAAATATTATTCAAGCTCTAGTTCCAATAACAATGAGTCAATTATCTTCTCCTCTTTCCTAACATATGACTACCACTCCTTTATTTGTAACTTATGTAATAATATCTCTTCATATTTCCCTATAAATACTAATTGATACAAAATAAGAGGAGACAAAGGAGTCTTCATATGAATATTAATAATATGGAAAATTATAAATAAGATATGGTGGGAATATAGGGACAAGAGCACTATCAAATATATTTCATAAGGTTCCATTACAGAGTAATTTTGGGATTGAAATTCAGACTCATTACCACACTTAGGACATTATATATGGATAAGATGAAGAAGTGGATTAAGAATTTATGATAGATTACACTACTATGGTCACTTCAACTTATTTATTTATCCATCATATGGTCACTTGATGACTTATTTACAAGGGTTTATATAAATCACTACTTTCCCTACTTCTGTAGTAATTCCTCCAACTACCACTTCTCCTTTAAATTAATTTGGCATGGAAATTACTAAAAAAAAAAAATTTTAGACTAATATTATATCCCCCACTAATTCTTTGTATGTTTAATATTCTTTTCTTAACTAATTCATGAAGACTCTATCCTAGGATGCTATTACAGAGCTAGTTCTTCCCTCACCTGACCTAGGCATTGTAATGATCATTATACATTTTTAGGACATTGTGTCATAAAAAATTATTGTGCCACATACCCTTAAAGCTCATCTCCTCACCTAATTGGGTGTTTCCATTACTCATGGTCTCCCAACATACTTCATAATAGTTTTAGTTGAATAGTCTCTTAATCTTAGTATATATGTCTTTAGGACCCCCCCCCCCCCCCCCCCCCCCCCGTCAAATAAATATATCCAAGGAGAGGTTTCTCATTTCAACTTTTCCTTCATTATATATACCTCCCCACTCCATTACTTCATCTCCCTTCATCATCATTACCCAACCACATATCAATTCATCCATTACCTTTCTAACATCTCCCCAAGATATCCTAGTGACTCTTTTCAGGATATAGAAAATGCAATCAGAGAAATCAACTAGGCAATATCTAGTGATCACTGAGGATCATATATTAGAGATAGAGTTTGATGAAACATAAAACAAAATTAAAAGAGTGAGATGAATTATTTTTACTGCTGGTGGAAAACCTATAGAGTTTGTGAGAGAGGAAACACTTTTCTCCTTGACAACCTAGGGATGAATATGAAATTCAAGAAGACCTTATCTCTATGGTAGATGATACTAGGGGAGTTATAAATAATATTGTTTTGGTCTCCAATAGGCAAAAAAATACTATAAACATAGGGTATAATATATCCTATAAATGATATAATAGACAATGTACATAGTTCAACTAAAACCCTCTATGGCATTATATCCTTTATCTGATAGTCTAGGGGAGAATCACAACCAAAATGGAATAACATGGTGAATTTTTATAAATTAGTAAATAATATGGATACCAAGATATATTTCATTAATAAATTATCAAGACAAAATCAATAATAACACCTCAATTTGTATCAATTTCCATATATTCTTTAGCTCATAATTTCATGACTAGAAAGAGAAATCAAATCATGGAATGGCACTATTAAATTCAAGAGTTTGTGTAGAAACTAAAAATCCAAGAAAAAAATTTAGTAAATATTATTGTGTACATGTGAATTAATGGTATATATGTGCCACTATAGCAATTAGTCACCAAACCATTTTTTGAGAGCTTATTGAGAACTATGTCCAACTTTTTTAAGATAGAGGTGGAAAGCATAATTTTTAGAATAGTGACTAGGTAATTCAATTGATTTTTTTGCTAAGGATAAAGTGGTACAATCATAGGATTTAATTACTTCTTTCAAGTCTTTAATTAATCTACATAGGAATCCAATCAATAGGATTCTAATTTTGTTTAAGTTCCCTATCATTAATTTTTAAGCTATTGAGATGGATTTTATAATGTATATCACTAAATATGGAAATTTAAAGTAATAGGGATGGTTGTGCATTTAAGAGAGAGATTCATCTTCATAAGATCAATTTTTTATGAGTAGTTATTCTCTTACCAAATACACAATAGTCTACATGCTAACATGTCTAGTTATGATGACCATACCTCCTACTACCATCCCTTTGCATGCTCATCCAAGGATAATTGTAGTTATACCTTCATAAAATCCAATAAAAATATAAATACAAGGATTTTATACTTGGTTTCCCCTATTTATAGTATATCTAATCCACTATTCCAACTAGAGTTTAGTCTAGTTCCAATATAGTTCGAACTACTAGTGCCATTCATACTTCATGATTGACTATTAAAGTTATTTGTTATTATGTTATTTATGTATTTTGCATATGAGAATAAGAGTTAATATGATAATTTTATTTATAATACATTATAAAAGTGTGAAACTTTTTCATGATTAGATAGTATTATTTTAGAATTTAGACAAATTACATGGGTGAGCTGATCCCATCCAAAACGTATATATACATGTCTTGTATCTATTACTTTTTGAGCAAATTTTGGAAATTAATTCAAGTGAATAAATTTTTGTGATAGTTTTATGAGTTTTTAAGAATGTGATTTCTCTTACAATTTTTTATGATCCATTGAATAATTTATATTAAGTCGATAAAATTTATGATAGTCTAAGTGCATGTTTTCTACAATGATAAGACTGAATGATTTATTAGCCTTATCAATTATGTGATTATAGATTATATTTAAAACTTATTAGTGGCATATGATGTGTTTATAAATATTGTATTAAAAATATATTTGACTATGGTCATTGAATATAAATGCAAGTATTACCTTAGACCCTTCACTGTGTTTGTTTGTATATTATGTTCTTAGCTAATATAAAATATGAATTAGTTCATGACATATGATTATCCTAGTGTAATTGAGTCAACTTGGAATAGATTAATCTCTAACTAAATCATAGAAACACTTATTTTTTACCTTATACTTCCCTCCCTTTTACCTTTTTTTGTGATATATTCACTTTATATTAAATCCACCCATCCATCTCAAGAAGAATCTAGACATTTATCACATCTAAACGATATATGATTAATAACCACTCCACTCACTACTATTCCACCATGTAGTTATTTATAAAATTGATACCCGCAAATTGTGCTTGAGAGTGAATATTTAATATATCTTAAAACATTAGGGACCTTCCCATAAGAACCCTTGGTGTGCATAAAACCACATCAACACACTTGTGTATTAGTGACTTTTTTAATGCATTCTTTGAATTATTTATCATTATTATTTGTGCAAGGTGAGTAATGAATAGAAATCTTAGGTTTTTAATGGAGAAGAAATTATTTTGGATGGGGGTGATCACTTGGATTATCCTAGAAATTATTTTGGAAATTCAATAAATATGTCATCTTTTTTAGTTAGTTTAATTAGTTTATCTAGGAATACAAGATTAAAAATTATTTCTGAAGTTAGAAGGGCTTGATATTATCTTTTGGAGAGAATTTGGGTGAGGGTTGAGGGAACTAAATACTAAAATATTGAGTACAAACTAACACTCTTTAGAATTTTATGAGTACCTATTTTGTGTATCCTCTTATTCCCTAGCCTTATATTACTATTATAATTCAACCAAAAAAAAACTTAGCTTCTACTTTTTCTGATATAGGTCCAGGTGACAAGTATGGATTGACTATGGCTATATTTTTTCAAGGTGTAGTTTTTATAGGTGATACCTCAAATTTTCCTTCTATAACAAAACTCAACATATTATTAAATAATTTACCTAAGTTATACCTCTTATGTTGCATGTTCTTAATCAATCTTCATTTTAATTTTTTTCCCATGTCCTACATAGGGTTAGTAAAAAAAAT